>PVKM010003993.1:0-54442 GCA_004027735.1 Carollia perspicillata | reverse complement strand
AGAATTATAAAATAAAAATTACTTTAGAAAAATCAAACAAACAAACAAAAGAACCTCTGGCTATTTTCAAATTGGCCAAACTGTTTTTTTTTTTTTTTTTTTGGTCTTGCTGGCTGCAGCAGGCTGAGGGGTGATTGGTATTGCCTTTCTCCCTCCCTGTTCAGCACTCAGTCAACCTCACACATACTCTCCCCAGGGCCAGCTGCACATTCTCCCCAGAGCTAGCCTGGCGCCTGTCCATAGGGCCTTGGGTGTGGGATCCTGGAGTGTGCTCTCCCAAGGTTTACAAGTGTGGTCTCCGGGCCTCCTGCGGAGTGTATACTCTCCCTGGGTTTCAGGTGTGAGCTCCAGGTCTCCTATGGAGCATGCACACTCCCCCGGTTTACGGGTGTGGGCTCTGGGTCTTCCACAAAGCATACTGTTCCTCATGTTGCTGCGTGGGCGTGTGGCCAGGCCACCTCTGGTCGCACGGGTTTGGGTGCGCACTCTTCCCAGGCCTATGCATGGGTGCTCACAGCTCCCGTGTGTTTGCCACTTAGTCCTTATTCCCCTCCCTGCAACTTCAAGAAACCAGGTGTCTCCTGTTGCTGCTCAAACCTTGTTTGGTTGGGGAGGGAGTGGTTGACCCAGTTCTCTCCCAAGGGCCCTGTGGCAGACCTGGTGAGCACTGGGCCTGGGGCTACAGCTTCCCGGGTCCCTGCACTGATACCTGGGCCCTTATTATCCTGAAGCACTCTCCTTACCACCTGATTATTCAATGTCTGCTACAATTTTTGGTCTCTTATTTTCATATATGCTGGGGTCCTGTTGGCTGTTTGCTCTGTTCCTCCATAGATTGGCTAGGTTTTTCTCCCGTGTGTAGGGGAAGTGGAATCTGCTCCCTCCTACCATGCCTCCATCTTCTCTCCCAATTTTAGAATATTTTCATCACCTCAGGAAGAGCCCATGTTGCTATCATCCCTCTATTTCCTCATTTCCTCCTCCTAGCCCTAAAAACCCAATAATCTACTTTCTGTTTCTTTATATTTCCCTCTTCTGAACTTTTATATGAATGGGATAATATGGTATGTGGTCCTTGTGATTGGCTTCCTTTACTTAGCATATTTTAAGAATTGTCCATGCTGTAGCATTTGTGTCAGTACTTCATTCCTTTTTACAGCTAAATAATATTCGATTATATTGCTACCACATTTTGTTTGTGTTTACATCCTCCATATCAATACTTGTTATCTGACTTTTTGATTCTAGCTGTTCTAATAGATGTAAAGTAGTAGTTCATTGTGATTTTGATTGGCAACATTTCCTTGATGACTAATAATGTCTGAGCATCTTTTCATTGATTTTTGGCCATTTGTATATGTCATTTAGGAACTTGTATTCAAAATTTGTGCTTATGTTTTAATTGGATTATTTGTACTTTTATTGTTGAATTGTAACAGTTCTTTATATATCCTAGACACAAGCCCTTTCCCAACACTTAGTTTAGATCCATGTTTGGTAGGAAAGTGCACAAGGCAGATCCTGCAGTCAAGATGATGGTGCAGTAATGCAGGAATGAGCTTCAGACAGAAAGAGCTAGACATATGGAGAAAGGACCCAGCCTGGGTTCTGGGTTTTCAAGAGTCTGGCAGCCTATGGAGGGCTTCCCAGGCCAAGGGGTGTTGGCTATATCTAGCTAGCTGGCTAGCAATGCTACTGCAGGTAGTTAACAATTATTTGACCACATATAACCTTTATCAAATGGTGCTTTTCCTGAGGAAAGTCTCACTCTCTGCTTGGTAATTTCAGCTCCTTACCTCAGAACAATCATACCATTATTAAAGAAAAATTTTTTTATGATACTTGTTAAAGATGGTAAGGCAGACTTTATTCAGAGGGGACTACTACAGTGGAGTTTTATAGTAGGGGAGAGAGATTGGGCTCAACCTGAAATACAAAGAAAAGTGAGAATTTACAGCCAATACATAGGGTTGGAGTAGGGTGTTGATGGATGGAAAATTAAAAGGAAACATCAGGGGTAAAGTGGATTATGGCTAAACTGACCTAACAGGATTCTTGCTGAAGGCCAGCCAGGGTGATCAGACATCACCAGGGGATGGTGGAGGATGAGAAATCTGATCAGATATCAAGAGTAATCAGATAGTGAGGGTGGGAGATTCTGGCTAAACAGACTTAGTATAATTCTTGCTAAAATTGGACAATGCAGAGAGGAACACAGAAGCTTAAAACTGGAGGCCTACTTGAGAAGATAGTTGATAGGAACCTGAATAAAATTTAGTCAAGAAGAGGTTTTGTCACCAGTTCTGCACCCCTACCCCCTACATTTTCCCTGCCTACTTCCTTGCGGATAATAGGTCAAAAGGAGAGGACAAACACTCCTCACAGCTACTGTTCTGATATGAGGGTTGCTAGGTGACCCCTGAGACCCCTTTCAGTCTTTGTCCTCCCCCCAACCCTCCTCCTGGCCAGGGTGTCCTGACTTCTCCTATGGCAGCTGGATGCCAGCAGTATTATGGACTCAACAGTAAAGACTGAGGTGCCTGCAGGCTGGATAAAGTACAAGGGCCAGAAAGAACCAGCTCTGTGGTTGGTTGGGGAGCTGAGGGCAATGTTGTGCAAATCCTTAGGGTTCAACACAGCCACCAAAGCCATTTTGGCATTGCAGGTTGTCTCTACTACCAACACTTTGTCTATAATGGCAATGACTGTTTCTCAGCTGAAGGAAGCTGTTACCCCTAGTGGGTGGACCCCTGAGGGGCACCAGTAGGGATTTATTTTTTCATTCTTGGGGCTTATTACCCCCAGCCATAACCTCATTTCCACCATAGTTCAATCTTGAAGGAACTAGGTATGTGAGTTCCCTCCCTATCACCCAAATGCAAATTTGGCAGGTTGGGAGCCAAAACCTTGACTTAACTGTGGACTACTAGGTGGATGGCAGTGGAAATGGGGCTAAACTTGTTTGGCTTGAAAGGGCCAGCACACAAAACCTCTGGGCATTCTATAGGCCCCAATCTTTTAGGTGGGAACATTAGGTACTGCCACATTCTGGGAATGAACTCTGCATATATAGGTGAGAGTGGGAGATGCATTCAGCCTTTGAATCTGCCAGGGAACAGACACTGAAACCAGACTTCCTGGGTTCAAATAGCGATTTCATCACTTACCAACTGTATGACTCTAGGAGAGTTACTTCATCTCTGTGTCTCAAATTTACTTCATCTCTGTGTCTCAAATTATATATCATGGGTTCCCCATAAATGGGGATAATAGTTCTTAACTAATAAGGTTTTTGGAAGGTTAAAATGTGTTAACTTATATAAAGTGAAAATAAATAAAAGAAACCTCATTTAAAATTGACTTGGAAATCCATGAAGGGAGAGCTCTCACACACTACCAGTTTTCACCATTCACATACTTGATGAATGGTGAGTGAAGCTTGCTTGACTATCCTATTAAGACTGAGAATTTTCTGTTTGCGTAACAGACCCAGCCGATCAGAAACTGCCATGACTCAGTCAATGGGAAGCCACTGTACTTGGAAATCCCTGTTTCCTCCAATAAACATTTTGTTTATAAAGCCCTTCCCAACTCTTCCCCTTTTCTCTGTACATGAAGGCTCCTATTTGTTCTCCAGATTTGCCTATAGGTTAGCCATAGCTTGCTTGTCCCAATTTTCAAATCTCTGCTATTCCAAAATAAAATCATTGTGCTTGTATACAACTGGCTATTTCAAATTTTAAGGATCACAGTGATGTTATTTTCATTGTGGGTAGAAAGGATGGCAAGCTTTTTGATTTTCAAGGGCCTGGTCCTGGAAACTGTTGATTCTCATAGAACAAACTGGCATTGAGCAAATAACTGGTATGTGGGTATTCAACTTGCACCACAAGTTAATCCTCTTGACAACCCAGTGAAGTACATACTTTCAGCCCCATTTTGCAGATATATGTCTTATCAAGGTAGTGAAAAAGGTACAGTGGAGGTAAGTGGGATGTGAGTGAGAACACGAGAAGTTCAGTCTCCTGACTTCCCTGTCAGTGCCTTCTCCACTTCACAGTCTGCAACAGATAGCTGGGGAAAGAGTAATTCCTAGGCAGCAGGATATAAAAGGTATTTTATTTGCCTCTCTTTACACAGTCATAGTACAACAGCCTGGAGGGAAGAACTGCTGGCAGGGAAGGGCTTCCTGCTTTGACCCAGAGCCATGTTTCCTCTGAAGTTGAAATTTGTTTTCCTCCTATAGGCAGAACCCAGGAAAACTAACTTACTCTCCTATTAGATAACCTGAGAATTCTCCAGAAAAAAGAAATTAGGTCTGCCTTAATCACAAACTCCAGTAGCCTCAATTCTCCCACCCCTTATAGGCAAACAAAAGAACAGTTGGCCCCTTGTACAATGGAGAACTTTGGTTACTAGGAAATGAATCTCTTACATCACTCCAAACTTGTTGAATAAATAATTACTGATTTCATGGAGTAATCAATGGAGTAACACATTAATGCATGCTCATTTGTGTGGTATGCCAAAGAAAATTCAGTGACTGCTATTTTCAACAGAGCATCAACATCTTTGGGGGAGACTTTTGATTCATTTAGAAGTGGTTGCTGGTTTAATCCTGGACTCTGAGATTCAGTCTCAATATCCTTATTCATCATGCCCAATCCCAAATTATTTTCTCTATATTGTGTAATAGTTTGGGTTATTTACCTCCCTAATACAGTCGTATGTGGTCTTCAACTGTTAATATAACACAGTAGTTTTGTTTGCTTTTACAGTGATTCTGACATTGGTATTGTAATGGTTATCATTTTCGTTATTTCATTCTTACAACATTTGGTGTTATGGACTGAATTGTGTCCCTCCAAAATTCATGTGTTAAAGCCCTAACCCTAGTACCTCAGAATGGGACTGTATTTGGAGATAAGGCCTTTAAAGAGGTGGTTAAGTTAAAATAGAGCTGTTAGGGTGTTCCCTGATCCAATCTTACTACCACCTTATAAGAAGAGGAAATTTGGATACACAAAGTGACACTAGGTGCACATACACACAAAAGAAGGACCATGTGGGGACACAGTGACAAAGGTGTCCATCTATAAGCCAAGGAGAGAGGCCTCAGAGGAAACCAAATCTACCCACACCTTGATGTTAGATTTCTCAACCTCCAGAAGTGTAAGAAAATAAATTTCTGTTGTTTAAGCCACCAAGTCTGTGCTGTTTTGTAATAGCAGCTCAAGCAGACTAAGACAATATTCACAATGTTAATTGTTCAATTAGCATTATATTCACAATGTTAATTGTTAAATTAGCATTATTTTAATACAAATCATAACAGTTGATGCACAGGCAAAGCCAAAGACTACTAATGCCCACAATTACAATGTACTTAAGTTGCACAGTGAAATGGCAGCATTTGGAGTGGTGCAACAATGAATGATCCATTATTGTGAACTGAAAGTCATGGTTATAATATCAGGAGTCAGGGAAGAAAAAAAACAGCCACAACAACTACAGAAGGCAGACAATCTGCATCATATTCATTTCACATTAAAAACTGTTGTTTTTACTCCTATTTTAGAGTTGACCATATGGATTTCATACTTTACCCCTAATCTTCTGCACCCATCAGTGAAAACTGAGACTTTTCAATATTCACAACTCTATGAAGTACATATATATTATTAATATTCTTATTAAAATGATAAACTGAGGCACAGAGAGTTTACATTACTTGACCAAAGTTACCACAACTATTAACCACTGACACTGGAGTTTGAATACAGGAAATCTGCTCCTGGAGCCCAGCTCCTAGCACTATGTTAGCCTTATATGTTAGATATTTCCTAACTAGTGCTGCCTGAAAGAGGGCAGGAAGATCACACAACAAGTCTTGAAACTAATCACTTACCCTTTTTACCACATTTTTTTTCCTTTCACTAGAGCTGTTTCCCTTCTAGGAAAAGGGCTAGAAGTCACGAATTGTCCCAATAGCATGCAACAGCAGAAAAACAGAGGGAAACAATAAAAGGCTAGATGAGCTGGCCTGCAAGGTGAAGGAAGCTAGGACCAGACAGAGCAAACCACAAGCCTATCACTCTGTGAGCTCACAGTCAGTGGCAGACACTTTTGGCAAGCATTCTCCTATCTTTTTTTGCTACCAGAACCTATAAATTAATCTCTTGATCTCAGGGAAGGTAGGCTAGCAGTGCCTTTCCTCTTCGCCAGTGATTGATCCCAGCCAGTACTAGACAGTCAGCTAGAGCAGGGGTCCTCAATCTCCAGGCTGCGGACCAGTATCTGTCCGGGTCTGTTAGGAACCAGGCCACAGAACAGGAGGTGAGTTTGAATGTAATGCACTTGAATCATCCCAAAACCAACCCCCCACGCCAGTCTATGGAAAAAATGTTTTCTACAAAACCAGTCCATAGTGCCGAAAGGTTAGGGATCACTGAGTTAGAAGACTTCTAAGACAGGTTTGCATCCTCTCCTGGTGACCCAGATGCTTCCCAGCAGACTTTCCAGTGTATAGAATTAGTGACATGAGACTCAAAGTCAACACAGAGCATGAAATCCTTACAACTGTGCAGGACAGAATATGAACACCGCTAAGACCCAAGGAAAAACCTAAAAGGATGGGAGAGGTTGAACGGGCAGATTTGAGGTTGGGAAGTTGGGGAAGGATTCCAGAAATGTGCTAAATGGCTGAACTGAGCATAGTGAACTTGGTCGAGGAATGAGGTACTTTGATCAATCCATCTTGGATCATGTTCCCATCATCTTTATGGCCCAAGAAATGGAATCACTTCCCAGGAAAAAAGAGAGAAGAAGTAGTGTCAACTACCAACCTTGAGCATTAACAAACTTGAGCATATGCCAACCTTGAGCATTAATAAACTTTAAAATGTCTTTGCCATTCTCATAGGTAACAAATGTCATCACCTGTTTGTCGCTAGAGACAACTAGCTTTAAATGATTAGAGACAACTAGCTTTGAATGATTATAGTCTCTCTAAACTTTCCTTTTTTTTCTGTTGTCACTTACTTTTAAATAAATAATGGCATTGTTTTTCCTTATGTAAGTAATAAATACCATTCATTGTAAAGAGAAAAATCAAACAATATGAAAGTATAATGAGTAAAAAAGGAAAGCCCCTTCCTCTCATCCCCAACCCTATCAGTCCCATATCCCTCCTCAGAGCTACAGAGACACTGCTATGTGCCCACGAATTTTGCTCTGCTAGATGCAAGTGTATCAGTTACTTATACTGACTCCTCTCATTTGAGACTGGAATGCTTGTGATGGGAGCATGGCTGAGGTTCAGCTTCACAATATCCAGGAATAAGGAGTTTTCTGAGCACATCAACAGTAATAAAGACTGTAGAGAAAGTGGCTAAACAATTTATGGGGACAAAAAGGCTCAAAAGTTCTTCAGAACTTTAGAGGCACCATTTCACTGCAACAAACATGCAAATTATAAATAATGTTGCATATTATAAATTATTAAATCTGAATCCAGAAGCACTTTGAGAAACCAAAGCTTCATTAATTTATTTACTTTATGCCCTGAAAGCAATGAGATGGTGAGAGAGAGAGAGAGAGAGAGAGAGAGAGAGAGAGAGAGAGAGAGAGAGAGAATATCAGTAACAAAAGACAGAGTCTGATATCAGTAACAAAAGACAGTCTGCATGTCTAGAGACAGAAGACTGGAATAAATAATTTGAGCTTCAGTATCCTCACGTTAGATGACAATAATTATAAGGTAACTATCTCAAGTGGCTATTGTAATAAATAATCTATGTAAAGTGCAAAGCACAGAGTCTGGTATAGAGTAAGTACTCAATAAATGGTAGCTACATTCCTAAAACTTTTTCTGGAAGAGGGAAGCTATTGTGGATGGGAAGCACAGAGTGATCTAAGTTTGGATTCTGGAATGGGGACAATATGCTTAGTAGGGCAATGATAAGACCTTACTAGAAGTGGAAGATTTGTGGAGTAGATTGGGAAGGAATGACTGAGGAAAGGTATTAAAGCAATGGGGCAAAATGGAGAAATTTTAGGCATAAATCATTGTGAATAGTGGGCAGAAAAGTTTGGGGTGGGGAAATCAGGGTAGGAGCACAGTAGGTGGTTATGGTAGCAGAGGAGAGAGGTAAGGAATTTACTAACACATGAGACACCAGATGGCAAAAACGTTGTGAATTAGGATAAATGAACAAAGAAAAATGTAGTATATACATACAAAAGAATACTGTTTAGCCTTAAAAACAAGGAAATTCTGCAATATGCAACAACATGTATGAATCTTGATATTATGCTAAGTGAAATTAGCTAGTCACAAAAAGACAAATACAGCATGAATACACTTATATGAGGTCTATAAAATAATCCAGTTTATAGAATCAAAGAATGAAATGGTGATTACCAGTGGCTGAGGAAAGGAGAAATGTGGAGTTATTAATCAGCAAGCAAGAAGTTTCACTCAAGCAAGATGAATAAGCTCTAAAGACCTGCTATACAACATTGTACCTACAGTTAACAATAATGCATTGTACACTTTAAAATTTGTTAAGAGGGTAGATATAATATTAAGTGTTTTGACTACAATAAATTAAAAGAATAAAATTAAAAAAAAAAAAAGAATTCCCAGGACTTGATGCCTGACTGTTTAAGGTAAGGGGAAAAAACAGAAAAAAGAAAACTATACTTCTTTGTTGAATGGACAGAGTTAGTTGGGGGTGGTGGGTTTTATTCTAGATGGAGGCCTGAGACTAGAAGTCTGCTCCCTATGTACTGAATATGCGTGAGGCGACCACAGAAGTCTCCACTAGAGGTAAGGTTTCACTAGATGTAAAACTAACAAGGCTAAGGTCTTTGGGTCTCCTTTCTGGAATTTTTAGCATCTACACTGTTTCAGCCCTAACTGGTGTGGACCAGAGGATTGAGTGCTGACCTATGAACCAAAGGGTTGCTGGTTCGATTCCCAGTCAGGGCACAAGCCTGGGTTATGGGCCAGGTCCCCAGTAGGGAAACTCGAGAAGCAACCCCACATTGATGTTTCTCTCTTTTTCTTTCTCTCTCCCTTTCTCTCTGTCTAAAAATAAATAAGTAGAATCTTTAAAAAATAAACAATGAACAGTTTCAATGGCCAACACAGTTATTACATGTAACCACAAATGCTAATTTAGGAACACTCACTATTCTGTTCAGAAATTGTTGTTCACCTACCGATTACAGCACTGTGTCAAAACCTCAGTCCCAGTCTGTTGGACCAGGAGTCTACTACACCAACAAGGGTGCTGCAGTCAAGTGTTTCATTTTCCACAAAACAGAATTATATTGTACTTAATTTTCTGCAAATTACTTCTTTTTTAAAACAAAAATTTTATTTATTTTTAGAGAGGGGGAAGGGAGGAAGAAAGAAAGGGAGAGAAACATCAATGTGTGGTTGCCTCTGGTGTGTCCCCCACTGAGGACCTAGCCCAAAACCCAGGCATGTGCCCTGACTGGGAATCAAACTGGCAACACTTTGGTTCACAGGCCAGCACTCAATCCACTGAACCATACCAGACAGGGCTGCAAATTATTACTTTCGCTGAGTTATATTTATGACTGTCTTTCCATACCAGCCCATACCAATCTACCTTATTCTTTTAGGATATAGAACCATTGTATAGCTGTACCGTAATTTATTAATCACTTCTAGATTAATGGGTATTTATGTTACATCAATTGTTCCTTGGTATAGATAATGCTAAAATAAGTATCTTTTCACAGAAAGCTTTGCACAATTATTCGATTATTTCTGTACAAATGTTTCTCACAATAGGAACACTTGGGACAATGAGTATGTGGTGTTACAATTTGGAAATATCATGCCCGATTGGCCTCTGTAAAGTCATATCAATCTACATGTCAACCTAGAGTATCTAGGGGTATCCTTTTCCCGTACTCTTTCCAACCCCAGACAGACATCTTTTTTCAATCTTAATTTATATTCCTTTGACTTGTGTGAGATTGAATGGCTTTTTAATGCATTCATTGGCCATTTATATTATTTCTATGATTGCTTGTTTATATTTTTTGCCCACCCACCATGCCCCTGACATTCATGTTTTAACTTTCTCCGTCCTCTATTCCCTTCAGATTTCTCAGGTTCAGAGTCAGGCTTAAAATACACCTTCACAACATGAGCCTTCAATCTCATTGTTTGCATTCAGTGTTCTATTGTATTTAATATATTTTCTGTCATTCATTCCTAATATGAAAAGCTAGCTGCTTTTTAAAAGTAATTCTTTTGGCCATGGCTGGTGTGTGTCAGTTGGTCAGGCATCATGCCATGAAGTGAAAGGCTGCTGGTTTGATTTGATTCTGGTCAGGGCATATGCTTAGGTTGCAGGTTCAGTTGCATACCAGAGGCATCAGATCAATGTTTTCCTCTCACATCAATGTTTCTCTACCTCTCTTTCTTCCACCCTTTCTTTCTCTCTCTCTCTAAAAAAAGTAATTTTTTATTTTTTTAATTACTTTATTGTTGTTCAGTTACAGTTGTCTGCATTGCCCCCCCACTGCCCCTCACCCCAGCCAATCCCACCTTCCTCGCTTGCTTCCACCTTCCCCCTTGGTTTTGTCCATGTGTCCTTTATAGTAGTTCCTGAAAACCCTTCCCCACACTGTCCCCTCCCTGCTCCCCTCTGGCTATTGTTAGATTGTTCTTAATTTCAATATCTCGAGTTATATTATGTTTGCTTTAAAAAAAAGTAATTATTTTACAAAGTAATTCTTTTACTTCCAGTCAAGATGGCAGCAGAGGTAAACACTATTCATCTCTTCACACACTCACATCAAAATTATAACTAAATTGTAGAACGACCATCACTGAGGACTGTCAGAAATCAAGTCAAATAGAGGAAGTCTGACAACTATGGAAGTAAAGAAACCACATCCATCCAGTCTGGTAGGAGGGGCAGAGACCCAGAATGGGCTGGTCCCTCATGCACATGTGGTGGATAAAAATTTGGGAGAGATATCTTGGGAGTGAGAAGTCACAGCCCCACACCAGGCCCCCCAGCCCAGGTTCCAGTGCCAGGAAGATAGGACACCATAACTTATGGCTGCAAAAACCAGTGGGAATTGAGTCAGTGGAAGAGGCTGCTGGAGCCCCAAGCAGTTCCTCTTAAAGAACTCACACATGGACTCACCTACTCACACTCACTTCCTCTGAGCTCCAGCACTGGGGTAGCAGCTTGCAAGGCACCAGTGGCATACAGGGAGGAACCAAAGTGTCTGGCATCAGGTGAGAGCTGGGGAACAGAAAGGTGGGCAGATGCCATTGTCCCTTTTCTGAACCCTCCTCCCACAGAACGACAGACTGGTGCAATACCTGAGACTTCATCAATCTGGTTAACAGCATTTTCCCTGCCCTGGGGATCCCCAGAGACTTCACCCTACACAACTTATGGGCTATCCCAAGCTGTTTTTCCATATGAATGGCTGGTCTTTTCCATATGAATGGATTTAAGAAGCTGGTTCATGCTTCACAACTTCTTAAATCCTCTCAAACAAGCAACAGCCAGACTCAGTGAACCCCCAGCCCCTGCACCTCTTGCTAAGTGGCCACAGGCCTGGCACTAGCAGCAACCAGCTTAGATTCACAGCTTGGCTTTGCTTGGGAATTTCCAAGCACCACCTGGGAGACCCCAGAGCCTGTGCACCCAGTGAATAGCTATAGACCTGGGAGCACCACCACCCTGCCCCATGCACAGCTGATACTCCATGGAGGGCAGAGGTTGGTGGTCAGTGGTCATAGCTTGTTCTTGCAGCTGACTGGCCTGGGTAAATCCTTTCCATTGATGTGTCAACAACAATCAAGGCTCAACTACAAGAGGAGGGTATATTCAGCCTACACAAAGGGCATATCTGGAGTACCCAGCTTGGGTGATAGGGGAAGCTGTGTCACTGCACCCTACAGGATATCTACTACATTAGGCCATACTACCAAGCTAGGGAGTCATAGCAACTCTACCTAATACATAGAAACAAACACAGGGGTGCTGCCAAAATGAGCAGACAAAGAAATATGGACCAAATGAAGCAGAAGAGAAACAGAATCATAGACATGAAGATCGTTTGGATGGTTACCATTTGGGATGCGGGAGGGAGAGAATGGGGGAAAAGGTGCTGGGATTAAGAAGTACAAATTGGTAGTAACAGAACAGGTAGGGGGATATTAAGAACGGTATAGGAAATGGGGTAACCAAAGAACTTGTATACCTGACCCATGGACATGAACTAAGTGGTGTGGGAATTCTGGAGGGAGTGGGGGATGCTGGATGGAAGCATGCAAAGGGGGGAAAATTGGGACAACTGTAATAGCATAATCAATAAAATATTAATTAATTAATTAATTTTTAAAAAGGAATATTTACAACCCCCTTCTGGCCAGAACCTTTGGACTCTTGGGACAGTTGAACAAGGATGGAAATGAAACGTCCAATGACATCCAGAGGCTGAGCCTTCCTGATGGGCTTTTATGGCAATACAAACATGAAGAAAAATTCAGACAGTGACAGAGGGAGAAACACTAGCTTTCCAGTGTCAGAGAGAGACAAGGCAGCTGAATATTGAAAGAGCAAGAACAGGATAAATGGTCTAGGCAGCTTGCCATCTTTTCCTGAGTTGTTCTTTCACTGAGTGGATTCCTTCAACTGAAAGTGCTATCAATTCCGAGCTTCTCCAACATAATTTAGATATTAAGAGCATGAACTCTTAGTTCTCTAGTGATTTACTAGACCTAGTAAATCACTTACCCTCTCTGAACCTGGGTTTCTCCATTACAAGACAAGGATCATTATAGCACTCACCTCATAGAATTGTTGATTAGATTAAAGGGTACAGAAAGCAATTGGAACAGAACCTGACATGTAGTAGTTCATCAGTGCCTAGTATATATTATTATTATTTCTCACATTGAATGCAACTATAAATGACTGTTGGATTATCCATGCCAGCGTATACTACTTTGAGGCCAACTTATAGGACCACTGGCCTGGAAGGAATGCTAGAGATTATATATTGCTGTTTTTTTTTTAAATTTGATACATGAGAAACCTAAGATCCAAGGGAGACAAATGTATTTTAGGAAAAGAAAAAAGCTTGTGCGAAATCAAAAGGTATGAAAGACAGTGAAAAAGGATTTATAGCGATTGCAATGCCAGATAAATGAGAGTGTGTATGCATGTGATAGAGAGGTAGGGAGAATGGATGAAAACTGGAGGGTAGATACTGCTATAGAAGAAATAAAGACAAGAACATAATGTGCTTTTGTATCAAAGTTAGGAATTTGGCCTTTACTTAGATAAGCTCTGTCCATTAAAAATATAAGCCACATGTGCAACTTTAAATTATCTCATAGCTGCATTAAAAAAAAGAAAAAAGAAAGAGGTAACTTCAAGTTTAATACTATATTTTATTTAACTCAATATATTAAAATACTATTTCAACATGTAATCAACATAAACAATTATTAATGGCATATTTTACATTCTTTATAAATACTAGGTCATTTAACTCCAGTATGTGTTTTACATTTACAATGCATCTCAATTTGATGGCCCCATTTCAAATGCTCAGGAACCACATACTTCTAGAAGCTAGTGTGTTTGTGAGTACAGATCTATGCAATGAGGAGCCATTGAAGGGTTTTAGGCAGAGGGGTGCCATGATCTGATGTGTGCCTCAGAGCAAGAATCCTGGTGGTGATGGCAAGGGTGAATTGGGACAGGGACCACTCAGGATTGCTATGTATAGTTGTGTGGTACAAGGAGCATGAATACAGCAGCTGAAATCCAGCCCATATTCCATTTTTCAAGTCAAACACCCTGGCCCAACACTGCCAGCTCAGAGAAAAGTAAGCCTTTCCTTAACTGGTAAGTTTAGAGGCAGTACCTGTTTTCTAATTTTCACAAAGATGCCAGATCTGCTAACAGTAGCCCTGGGGAATATCAGATTAGAGTACAAGGTGCAAACTTCAACCCATACTTCTGATGGATAAGAACAGTCACATCTCTTTATAAATCAGAGTTAATTCCATTTTGATTTCTCAGTCTCATAAGTCTAGAGGGAAACTTACCCTTAGTTATTCTTGGGACATCTGACTCAGAGTTGTGCATGAATTCTGACATTTTATATGCACCAGGGCATGGGGGTATGGACCTCTAGCTAGTCATCAAGCCATCTGTTCATGCTGGTTAATATTAAGATTTCCATGGATCCTTACGCAGGGTCTTTCAGGTCTGGCATCACTCTGATGAATTTGTGAAAAACTTTTGCTTATGGCCCCAACTTTCTAGATTCCCTACCTCACAACTTCCCTCTAGGGCCTTCCTCACACACTGTCCAGAATCCAGGCCAGGCTCTGTCATTCTGCAACTCACAGAGCTCTTTCTCTTCTCTCCTTCTATTGGGAAAATCTCTTTTTCAGTCTGAGAATTCCTTTTCCCTTTCTGTTTCTTTTTTTAATATAATATATTTTATTGATTATGCCATTACAGTTGTCCCATTTCCCCCTTCACTCCCCTCCACCCTGCACATCCCCTCCCACCCACATTTCCTCTCTTTAGTTCATGTCCATGTGTCATAAGTTCTTTAGCGTCTAAATTTCCCACACTACTCTTGCCCTCTCCCTGTCTATTTTCTCCCAACCATCTATGCTAGTTATTCTCTGTACCTTCTCCCCACCCTCCTCCTCCCACTCCCCTGTTGCTAACCCTCCATGTGATCTCCATTTCTGTGGCTCTGCTCCTGTTCTAGCTGTCTGCTTAGCTTGCTTTTGTTTTAGGTGTGCTTGTTAATAACTGTGAGTTTGCTGTCCTTTCACTGTTCATATTTTTTATCTTCTTTTTCTTAGATAAGTCCCTTTAATATTTTGTATAATAAGGGCTTGGTGATGATGAACTCCTTGAACTTCACCTTATCTGAGAAGCACTTTATCTGTCCTTCCGTTCTAAATGAAAGCTTTGCTGTATAGAGCAATCTTGGATGGAGGTCCTTGCCTTTCATGACTTGGAATACTTCTTTCCAGCCCCTTCTTGCCTGCAAGGTCTCTTTTGAGAAATCAGCTGACAGTCTGATGGGAACTCCTTTGTAAGTAACTATCCCCTTATGTCTTGCTGCTTCTAGAATTCTCTCCTTCATTTTAATCTTGGGTAATGTAATTTTGACATGCCTTGGTGTGTTCCTCCTTGGGTCCAACTTCTTTGGGACTCTCTGAGCTTCCTGGACTTCCTGGAAGTCTATGTTTTTTGCCAGATTGGTGAAGTTCTCCTTTATTATTTGTTCAAATAAGTTTTCCACTTGTTGTTTTTCCTCTTCCCCTTCTGGTACCCCTATAATGTGGATGTTGGAATGTTTAAAGATGTCCTAGAGGTTCCCAATCCTCTCCTCATATTTTTGAATTCCTGTTTATTCATTCTTTTCTGCTTAGTTGTTTCTTTCTTCTTTCTAGTCCACTCCATTGGTTTGAGTTCCAGTTTTCTTTCCATCACTATTGGTTCCCTGTGTATTTTCCTTCATTTCACTTAGTGTAGTCTTTATTTTTTCACCTAATTTACGACCAAAATCAACCAGTTCTGTGAGCATCCTGATCACCAGTGCTTTGAACTGTGCATCTGATAGGTTGGCTATCTCTTGGTTGCTTAAAAGTATTGACTCTGGGGCTTTGATTTATTTTTCCATTTGAGCCATAATTTTTTTATCTTGTCAGGTCTGTTATGTATGAGGGGAGGAGCCTTAGGTGTTCACTAGGGTGGGGCAACCCAATCACTGGGTTGTGAGACTGTATGTGGGGGCAGGGTCAGTAGGGAACAATAATACTTGCTTTGCTCCTATTTCAGTCCCTTCCACTGCTTTCCACAAACAAAGTGTGCCCTTCTGGTGCGGTTCCCAGGTGGGTGGAATTGTGTATGTTCTAGGACCCCGTGGGTCTCTCCAACAAACTCTCCTGTGAGGCTGGGAGTCTCTCCCGGCTCCTCCGGCACCTCTGCCCCCACAAATGTTTTCAATCAGTGCTTTTAGGCTTTATTTCCCAGCACGGGGGCCCTGGGTTGCGCGGTCTGTCTCACTGCCCCTTTTTGCCTTGTTTATCTGTGCGTGAATGTGTGACCTAGGTCAGTCAGCAGCCTTGTGCGCCTCACTGGGTTGGGTCTGCTCGTTTCCTCCCCACACTCGAGGTCTGCTAGCCCCGAGCTGCCAGCGTGCCTGCCTGTATGCCCAGGTCTGCCAGTCACCACTTTTTCCTGCCCCAACCCTTCTCTGCAGGCCACCGACTCTGCCCCTCTTACTGGTCTGAATGAATGGTTGTCAGACTTCCATACAGTTCCATTTTCTGCTGTTCTGGTTGTGTGTTTGATTCTAAATCTTTGTTGTCCTTAATTTTGGTTGTGTGAAGAGGCACAGTATTTCCACCTATGCCTCCATCTTGGCTGGAAGTCCTCCCTTTCTGTTTCTTTACTGGCAAACTTTTTCCTTCTGCTGGGTCTCAAGGCTTTTGTGAACAAAAGTCAGAAAGTGTTGTGGTAACTTTCAGTTTTTCTGCTTTGCTACAAACCTCCTGGTGGCCAAGAGAACCAGAACCAGCTACTTTCTTGAGGGAAGAAAAGAAAAGGAAGAATACGTATAGAGAAAAAAATATATGTTTATATTACTCTCTTAAAATATTACCCAACTATAGAGCAATAGGAAGTCTCATATGCCACTGGTGGAAGTATAAATTGGTACAACCACTCTGGTAAAGAGTTTAGCAGTGTTTATAAAGTTGACCATATGTATGTCAGAAATCTGTAGGTATATATATGTTCAGTATAAATGTTTATTGTCACCAAAAGACATGGATAGAATCATTCATAGCAACACTATTATTAATAGGCCCAAACTAGAAACAACCCAAATGTCCATTGACCATAAAGTGGATGACCTAACATGCAATGGAATATCACACAGCAGTGAGAATAAAATGACACACAATAACATGATTGAATCTCATGAATATAATTTTGCACTAGGGAAACTAGGCACAAAAAATCATACAGTATTATTTTTTATATATATTAAGTTTTAAAAATGGCAGAGTCAAGCTTTGATGTTGAGAGTCAGTATAATGGTCACCTACAGGGAGAAGGGAAGGGGTAATGTTTGAAAGGAAGTACAAGAGAGGCTTTGTATGATAGTAATGTTCTGTTTGTGATAATTTATCAAATGTATAACTTTGTGTGCTTTCCTGTATACAGCCAATAAAAAGTTTAAAACACAGTTGAAAAAAAATTAAAAATATTAGCCTGTCACACCAATTAGCTGAGTGTGGCTATAATCCAGGTGATAAAGCATAAAGGCCTGGATAATTTAAGAGAGTGTAAAATAGGAGAGCGAAGTCAGGATCATGAATGATGTATTTGGGTATTATAGAGAGGGAGGAGTCAAAGACAATGCCCAGGATTTTGGCTTGGACAAATGGGTAAATGATAGTGGGATTGGCTGAAATAGAAATCACAGGAAGAGATAGACTAGGTGAGTAAGTAATGGAATCTGATTGACACATGATGAGCTCATGGTGTATACGGGACATTTATGTGAAAAGGCACCACGGCACAGGGTTTAAAAGTGAGGGCTGATTTTTAATTCTGGATATAATGGAGTAAACACACACCTCTGTTTATCTTCCACTGAACTTGACTGTAAAACTTGTACAGAATGTGCCCTGGCTGGTGTGGTTCAGTGGACTGAGCTCTGACCTGCAAACCAAAGGGTCCTTGGTTCCATTCTCAGTCAGGGCACATGCCTGGGTTGCTGGGTAGGTCTCCAGTAGGAGACTAGTGAGAGGCAACCACATATTGATGGTTCTCTCCCTCTCTCCCTCCTTTCTCCTCTCTCTAAAAATAAATAAATAAAATCTTTAAAAAAACTTGTACAGAATGCATGAGCAAACTATTTGAAAACCCTGAAAAGTATCAGCAGGCAGATCAGAGAACACTATAAATAAAAGTTACTACCAAACTGGTGATGAGTTTATCATTTTTGTTCCTCTAGCATCTCCTAGCAAGAACTCAACACATTCTGAAAACCAGAAGTGAGCCCAGTGGTTGCAAAGAGAGACACAGGAGTGAGCCTCTAGTTCTCTGTAAGGAAGAGCAGCAAAGGGAATATCTAAAGCCCAGAGTGGAGGAAGTACCCAGGTGTTTTTTTTCTCCTCTTTTTTCTTTTCCCTCCTGCCCCAGTCACCAGGTAGTCCCACAGTAGTGGGTGGTGGCAGTGGCAAAGAGCAACAAGGAATGGGAACTGATGAAAGCCAAAATTCTGAAGGAGAAAAACCCAGTTCAATGGACCTGCAGCTCTAAGAGGGAGGATCCAAATTCCATTTGTTTTCTTTTTACCATTTCCTTGCCTCCTCCCACTTTGTCCCAATCCTAGCATGATCCCAGACACAGATAATTTCTAGCCCAAAATGGGTCCTATAAAGCTGTTTATGAACTCTTGGGTTTATCCTTGACCTCTATGTGCATTAAACTGATCCTAATTAGCATAACAAAGATTGAGAACTGAACTAAACTATCCATCCTTCCTGAGGACCCAACAGACTACTGACTACTGGTTGGTGAATACATAGAAAAGACCCATTTAAAGACACAAAATTTAAGAAAACCAAACTGACATTGGAATCATAGTTTGCAGAAGGGAAAAAAAAAGAACATTCTCCAAGGAAGGTGTGAATTTAAAGGGATAACAGGAGGGAAGTTTTATGGGATGATGGAACTGTTCTGTATCCTGATTGTGGTGGTGTTTACATGAATCTATACATGTCTTAAAATGTATAGCACTGTAAACCAAAAGAAAAAGTCATTTTAAAAAATGATTTTTTTTTTAGCCCTGGCTGGTGTAGCTCAGTGGATTGATTGAGCATGGGCCTGCAAACCAAAGAATCGTGGTTCGATTCCCAGTCACGGCACATGCCTGGGTTGCAGGCCAGTTCCCAGCAGGGGGCGCATGAGGGCAACCATACATTGATATTTCTCTCCCTTTCTCCTTCCCTTTCTCTCTAAAGATAAATAAATAAAATCTTTTTTAAATGATTTTTTTAAGTGAAGCCTCCTTAGCCAGAACTGTCTGGGTTCAAATTCTGATATCTGACTTACTAGGTTTGTGACCCTAAACAAATAACCACTCCCTTGTGCTTGTTTCCTTACCCATCAAAACAGGCACAATCACAGTTCCTGTCTCTTACCTCCTGGAGAGTTTGTTGTGGTGAAGGTTAAATGAAATAATGCATGTAATCTGCTTAGAACAGTGCCTGATACCTAGCATATGCTGGATAAATGCTATAGCAGTTCCACTGAAGGGCCTGAGGTGCAGAAGACAGGTGACAGTACTAAATAAAATGTGTGATTCACTACTACTAGGTATATTTTAGTGTTTGTAACTATAGGAAGAACAGTTACTGTGACTTTATATTTTTAAGACATCCAAGCTATGCAGCCAACCAACCACCTACCTGTCTTCACTTCACTCCTGACCTCTTCTCAGCTTTCATGCAGTTCCTAATTCTCCATTTTGGCCTCAGGCCTGTTCTCCACATTCTTGACTGGTTATCCTCGCTCCAAACTAAAGCATTCTTTAAGCTGTTCTCAGCCTTAGGTTGGGTCAAAAGCTCTTAAACAGTCTGTAAAACTACTGTCCTGGACTAAAAAATGTCAATGTCATGAAAAACCAGCAAAAGGGCTGGGGAACTGTTCTAGATTGCAGAAGACTAAAAGATAGCAAAATGAGATAGATAGATTGTGGACAGGGTAGAAGGGAATGGCTGAGGGGGTAGAGGCCATTATGGGATAGTTAAGGAAAAGTAAATATGAATTATATGTGGAAGAATGTCCTTATTCCTAGGGGATACATACTGAAGTATTTAAGATCAAATATCATGATGTCTGCAACTAACTTTCAAATGGTTCAGCAAAGTAATTATTATTTTATATATCAAATATAATTATATATGTGCAATTTTAGTCAGTTGTATTCTAGATGGATAGATAAAGCAAGATAGTAAAATATTAATAATTGGTAAAACTGGATAAATGGTATATGGGTACTCATTGTACTGATCTTTTTTTAGGTTTTATTTTCCCCCAAAGCACAAAGGGGTAATAGAACATCACTTGAAGAATATTTTTGAGAATATACAGGCTTGCCTTTTTGCCCAAAACTAAGGAATTAAGACTTTTCCTGGGTGGGAGAATCAAGTCTCCTTATCCCCGATATTTTTAAGGTTTAAGTGAAACTTCCATTTCTCTGTTTATTTTCCTTCCTCCAAATTTTATTTCCCACATCCTAAACTCATTTTATTTGTTCCCTAAGTTCTTTAAGCAGGGACTTAATCCATTGTTGTTGTTTTTGTACTGACACATGCTTTCAGGACAAGACACTCTCGGAATACCACCTTGGCAATCTCCCATAAAGTGTTACTCCCATATATAATGCCTCTCCCATTTTTCTTTTTGCCTCAAGTTCCATTATGGTTTGACATGGCACTGTTATTGATCTTCTGTATTACAATCAAGGATTTTTTTTGCATTAACGTTTTTGTTGAATTTATTGGGGTGACATTGGTTAATAAAATTATAATATATAGGTTTTGGGTGTACAATTCTATAATACATCATCTGTATATTGTGTTGTGTGTTCACCACCCCAAGTCACATCTCCTTCCATCACCATTTATCCACTCTATGCCCTCCTCCACCTCCCCTAGTTCCTTTTCCCTTTGGTAATCTCCATACTGTTGTCTGTGTCTATGAGGTAGGGTTTTTTGGCTTAATCCCTTCACCCTTTTCACCAAGCTCTCCAACCTCCTTCCCCTCTGATAGCTGTCACTCTGCTCTCTGTTTTGTTTATGTTGTTCATTAGATTCCACACGAGTGAAATCATATGGTACTTGTCTTTCTCTGACTGGCATTAATTTTGATTTTTAAAAATAGTACATTAAAATATTATTTATCTTGATTATTGAGTTTTTGGTACCCCCTTAAAATTTGCCCCTGAGGCAAATGCCTCTAATACCTCACCCCAACCCTGTCCTGGCCCTGCAATAACCTCCCAGATGAGTTCTGTTCATAAGTTTCTTTTAAAATGGATGTCTGATATTCAAATAGACTAAAATTGTCAAAGATATCAAACCAATTAATTACACCACCTGCCAGGAGATAACCATGATTTTCCTCTCCTTCTCCTGCCTTCCCTTTTCTATCAAATGTTGGGTCTCAGCTCAACAGAAGTCCTTGTCCATTTCCAACTGTTGGCACTGATCAAGGCCACATTGCTAATAGGGTGCCTGGGAGCAGTTTTCCATTCAGAGAGGTAAAAGGCCAGGATCTCGCCCTCCAGGGATAAACCCCAAGACTGTTGAGCTGTTCCAGACCCTTGTCAGGGTCTTCTGTGGCCCAAAGTATTCCTTTCTATCCTGGAGTCTGTTAGTTAGCTCTGGCAAAAATCAAGTTTCCTCACCCTGATCTTACCTCATCTACACAGGTTTCCCTGAGAAAATATGGAAAAGAAACTCTTAGAATCCTGAAATATCAGAACTGGAAAGGCCCTTAGAGACAATTTTGCCCCAACCCTTCTAATTTAATAGCACATATAACTTCCTGTCCTGTATTTCCACAGTTCCAGGAATCCCTAAGGCTGCCTCCTGATAAAAGTCAGGAGCAAGTCAAGAGCCAAGTTAATCAAGGAAGTTAACTACTATGGGAATTAGATCCACGCCCCTCTTTTGTCTCAGGTATATCTTGTTAAGGAAACAACACATTTTTTATTTTTTATTCATGTTGTTGCCTAGTTGCCTGTTGCCTCAATCCCCCCAGTTGTGTTCAGGGAGGACTGAGTCATTAGAAATACAGCCCTGGTCTTGTGATTTGTTTATTAAAGATTTTCTTCAAGGACAAAGAGAAGGATCTGTTGTGGCTCAACTCCAAAGCTTTTCATGGGGTGGGGTGTGACTGAGATTTGATTAGCTTTAATTTGGGCTAGGGAGTTTTAAAAGATCCTGCTTTGAAGGGGCCTGCCTTTCCTTCTGACTGGTTCAGGCATTGTGTTAAGGTGGTAAAGTTTGCCTCCATGCCTCTTACCTCCTTGCAAAGTGCCTCTCTGGGTTACATTATCAGAGAACTTTGCTTTATTTTTAAACTGTATTAAGAGCACTTGCAACTGTGTTAGGATGGGCTTTGAGAGGTACAGCTTTCTTTGCATATCTACATTTGTAACAAGATTCACCTTGTGCAAAGCATCACATCCATTCCTTCAGCTTAAACAGTGAGGGTAATTTTTGGCTATATTTTACAGGTGAAGAAATGGGCTTAGAGTCTAGGTGACTCTGTAAGGCCATGTAGCTAGTAAGAGGCAAAACCTTAGGCTTTTGAATCCAGAAGGATGCCACATCTTGTGCTTGTTCTACAAAGCCACAGGCACCTCATAGGTGCCAAGGTATGTGTTTTGCCACCCTTCAAGGCCAGGCAGATTCATGGTATTCATGCAGACAGAAAAATATTCATGGAGCCATTGGGATGTCTGGCATGTCTTTATTCATGGGTGGGCGTAGGAGCTACACGTGCTGCAAGCTGCTTGTCTATCTGTATGTCTCATGTCATGGCTGTTGCTCCCCAGCGTGGCACCCATTGTGGCACCTTCCCTTTGGGTGTCTCTCATCATCATCACTGCCAGCAGGGAGTCCCTACCTGTTTAAGTATTGGAGGGGAACAAAGCCGGAAAACTGCCAGAACATTACGTAGCATAATTCTGTGCATGCAAGCTCACTTTATGTTATGGGAACAGTTTATCAGACCCAGGTCTCAAGGCTATTAGAACACTAGTTATCAGGCCCCTCCAAGGCTATGGGAACACTGTTCCTCTTAGTTACCCAGACACCTGGGTGAGGAAGCCAGACTGCCTCCATTTACCCTACAGTATGTCACAGCAAACTAGCTAACAGAGGACTACAAGGTTGAAACCACTGTCTTGATCTGGTCTGCAATGAATTCTAGCATTGTAATTGACTTCTGACAAGCATACAACAAATCTAGGAACTTAGTGCTAGCCTCAAAGGACACAATGGAATTCACCACAGCTATAAGGAATTTACCATTCCGTGGTTTATTCTTTCTCAGAAATTTTTTTCCTCGACTGAAGACAAGGAAATCTTATTAGTTGAAGGAAATGACTTCTAAGGAAGCTTTATTCACACATGAGAGGGGATCATTTTCCATTGTAGTTCAGGATAGTAAATAGTAAATAACCATGGCTAAATAGTAAGTACTAAATAGCCATGTGCAGTAAATAGAGAGTATGTGTGTGGCAAGGTGGGGAGAGTGTCACAATGTCCATGAGTGATATACTTACATTAGTTTGTTTTTTGTCTAAGATAGCCCATTTGTAAGCTCCTAATAAAGACCAAGAAAACTGTATCCTTGGGATTAGAGGGAAGATTATCAAGTTATATATGTATGTGTCAGAAACAGGGAATCCACAGCTGGCAAACCTCTAGATTGTAATGCAGATTATTTGGGCAAACCATATTACTTAAAGATTTGGACATGAGTTATACTTTTATGTCTTGAGTGCTCACAAAATAACTCAGGGTCAGATCTGGACCCAAGTCCAACACTATATCACCAGTCCTTGGAATTAGATCCACTCCCCTCTTTTGCCTCAGGCATATCTTGTTAAGGAAACAATGACACGTTTTTTATTTTTTATTCATGTTGTTGCCTAGCTTATTTAACACCTTATACTTGCACAGTCCAACTGCTCAGATGTATTTGGAAATACAATCGTGTAGCATGTTGTTCAACTTGCCTAATGAAGGGGTGCCCAGATGGCATGGAATGCTGCTGTGGGGCAGGGAGGGGTAACTACAGAGGTGTTTAAGGCATTGTTAGTTCACAGGTTAGTGAGCAGCCAGTCCAGCAGTTGTTTTCTAGTCATATTGCCCACAGCTTCATCCAGTTGTCGTTCCTTGGCAAACTTCATGACTTCTTGAAGGAGATCTCCGACACTGTACCCCTTCTCTGCTGCCTTAGCTGATACTTGTGGAAGCTGTGGAGAGAGCAGAGATAGTTTGAATCATGTGAAACTTTTGGAGAAGGGACCCAGATGGATAAAAAGAACTACCTCTTTAACCCATCTTCCACCCATGATTCTAAGATTAGAGTAAAAGCTGCCACAGATACAGGACTGGCTTTTCTCTCCTTTGTCCTTAACCTTCCTCTAATGTCATAGATCAAAATGAAAATTATACTTCCTTTTTGAGCATCAAAAAACAAATTCTGGAATCAGTTGTGTTTACTAAATACTTCTCACCAAGGGCTGGGTCCTTCGGTTAGTCTGTGCTGATTACTAGGTCAAGGTTAGGGGTTGCCATTCCCCCACCTCCCTAAAACATATTTTGCCAGATAGTTTGTTTAAAAGATACTGATAAAACAAAGCTGATCCTACTCTCCTCTTGGCTTAAATATACAGACCTTGAGGTGTCACAGCCTCAATTAATGGTTCATCATTTTTGTGTCTTTTTATGAAGAGAAAGTAATTCATAAGGGACCTGGTAAAGAGTAGACCTGAAATAAGTTTGGACTATTCTTGAGCTGTAAGTACATTTTTTTCTCCCTGCCCATTCCAACTATCTCCCTTCTTGTGCTTTGTCATTGCTTACCTTCTCCAGTTGTCCATCATCATCTCCCATGAAATAGAGCATTGGCACATTAAATTGGGAGGCTGCAATCCACTGCAGGACAGCCTGGAGCTGCTTCTGCAAACTACTTGTTGAGCACTGATTATTGACGATGACTTCTGGCCCAGGAAATGCTTGATGTGACATTGCACCATCATGATTACATCTGGGGCCACCAACTTGGTAACTGGGGTTGTTTGCCAAGGCTGATTGTTCTTCTAACTCAGCAAGGGCTTCCTTGTTGTTGCTATACTTAGCCATGATAAGGCACAGCTTCATCACAGATTCTACCAGTTGATCAATGAATTGCCGGTTCATTTGCTTCGTCCCACTGACAAAGTCAAGTTCTGAATTGTCCTGGAATTGTTCTTCCACTCTCTCAGACATGAAAGTTGCTTTGTTTGAACTGAACTCAGAAGGCTTGCTCTCAACTTCAGATTGCTCGTCAATGTTGAAGGTACTTTGACTGTCCCTGTTGCAGGTGCTCTCATTGAGCAGTTTCTGAATCAGTGATAGAACGATGTTTGACATATCTGACTTTTGGCAGTCTGCCTGTTGAGATTCCTTTACACAGGCAGATGACCCAGGAGCTACATGAGACTCTAGATGTTTCATTGAAAGTGCCTTGGCAGTTTGGCCACCTACATTCTTTTCATATTGGGCACTCTGAGTCATATAGCCCATGGTAGAACCAGGACAGTCTTCTTCAAGTGTATCTTTGCCCTTGGCCTGCTGGGTCAGGTGGTACTGAATCAGCATAAGGGCAGAGACAATCAAGTCTTTTGCCAGCAAATATGTGGAAGCGCTGATATTTTCTCTTTTTTCTTCCATATTGGTGCATGCTTTGCCAGCAATCTTGCCTTGGTTTCCTTGTGTTTGGTTCCACATGGCCAGGCTCTCCTTGAGGATGTGTTCACCGACTCTTTCAGCACTAATCAATGACTTGTATTCATCTGGCTTTATTTTGCATTTGTCCTTCCCCTTCATCTCAGCTTTCATGGTAGAGAATTCAAGACTTTGATTTTTACTTTGGTTCTTGCATTTGAGATCATGGGACCCAGCTTTCAAGGTTGCATACAACAGACTTTGTGATTTAGTCTCCTTCTCCCCAAGCATAGCACAAACCAGGCGTTTCAGCATGGCCTCCAATATATCTGTAGCATTTTGTTTTCCGTGGTTGAACAGATTCCTCTTGACAGCTGAGACAAAGTCAGAGTCAGTCATCAGGACCCCAGTGACACTGTGCAGGTTCTTCAAGCACGAGTCAATCAAATCAGACACAATTTCCTTGGTGTGTTTTAACAACACCCTTTTCAGGACCACACAGGCAGGAACTGGTTTCCCAGAAGTTTGCACTTTCAAGCTCCTCATAACAGAAACCATCATGTCAGATGCCACTTGATTTGCATAAACCATGAGCCCTTTACTGAGAGTGTCTGTGAATTCTTTGCTTTCTCTTTGGCACATCTGTTTGTCTCCTCCCTTGCTCTTGTTGGATAATTCACTATACATAAATGTTTTTCGGCCACCTTCCTTGCCCTCTTCCCCAGTGCCCCGGATTTCTGCAGAGGTCATTTCCACAGCATCGTGGACCATTTCAGAAGCGATCTTGCTCACAGCACTGCGGGGGCAGTTTTTCCCTTTGTCCCCAGAGGGTGGATAGATTGAATAATGATAACATTTGCCTCCATTTTCCAATTTATCCTTGATTTCCTTGTGGGCCATCTGGATTACCAGGTTAGATAGTCGGTTGACGTAGAATGAAAGGTCATCCATGGAACATTCTCCCTCTGGAGAGATTACTGCCCTATGAGTGCTAGAAGATTTTGTTGAAGAGGTGGAAGGACTCTGGTTATTGTTGGTATTATTGGCTGCAGTCATTTCTAGATGTAGGCTTTGAGGTCTGTTGGCCATGTAATCGATGTTCAGTTGATCAGCATAGACACTGTAGCAGTTCGCAGAGGGTAATTTGTGATGTTCATCTTCTGCCTCTCCTACTTTACGTTTACAAGTAGAGGCTGAAGGGCTTAGTGCATGTTGGAAACCCAAGGCATACTTCTGGAGATCATTTAGAAGCCAATTTGGAACACTTATAGGATTAGAGGGAGCT
Source organism: Carollia perspicillata (assembly GCA_004027735.1). Classification (NCBI taxonomy): domain Eukaryota; kingdom Metazoa; phylum Chordata; class Mammalia; order Chiroptera; family Phyllostomidae; genus Carollia; species Carollia perspicillata. Next base: position 27,578 of record PVKM010003993.1, on the reverse strand, counting down.
TGTTTAAAAAGGCATACAGATCCCTCCATCTAAAAAAAAGAAGAAAACCTAAGAGTTTGGGGAGGCTACTTTTTTCCCCTTATGTTATTTAAAAGATATATCTTTCTAAACTGAACATATTAGGGATTTGGCCTTTAGAATTTGCATGGAAACATAATACATGATTATATCCATTAACAGACATTCGAGCACCAGTGGTAGCTTGTCAATTTCACCTGAGCACGTGTGCTTATCTTGATATGTATCAAAAATGTGTCTCTTGTGTATGTGTATGAATAACAATATATAATTCATAAGTGTGAACATCTCGGTAGATGTGAGAATGTGTCAGTCTGTGTTGCTGGTATGTGTGCATAGGCATATGTCAGTGTACATGTATGGCTGATGTAATAATGAATTGACATCAATACTTATTCTATATGTCTACTGTACAGGACAACATGTGTATGATAGTGTGTATGTCAGTGTGTCTCTGAAAATGTAAATGACAACTGTTAATTTGAATGATTTTTGTATTTGTTTATAATACAAAGCCAATAGAATGTATCATGGAACTATAAATACAGTTACATGTTAAAGCATAAATTCACAGGTTAACACACATGCTCATTAATATATTAATGTATAACATATGCTATGCTAATGTATAATATATAATACATTAATGCATATGTTAAAATATGAATATGTGTTCATATATGATTGTATAATGACTGTATATCAATAAATTAGATATCAGTTTGTTATATTATATGCTATGTCAATAATTGAGAATGTGTCAGTGTTGCACACATCCTGCATATTTGAGTTTGTGTGTGAGTACATGAGTGAGGATGTCACTGTATTATTTGTCAATGTATGTATGAATGCATTCAAATGTGTGTTAGTGAATATGTGTCACATTGTTTAAGTTTGTATGTATTGTATCAACATGAGGTGTATTTACAGGGTTAGACAAAAGTAGGTTTACAGTTGTTTGTATGGCAAACAATAAAATAATAAGTAATAATTCAAGAATAAACTGTTTCGTGTACTCATAACTGTAAACCTATTTTTGCCCCATCCTGTATAAGAGTATATGCCTGTACCTGAATCTGTATGGTCACTGTGTTTTGATCAAGGCTTGTGTGTGTATGTTTATGTATAGTGTACATGGATGTGAATATGGACATTTATGTGGGTATATCAATGCAGCTGAATCTATAACTTTGTGTGTGTAAGGCATTGTTTATGAATAGTCATTGTTTATTAATAGTAATATACATGAATGTATACATGTACACACATGCATACATACACATTTGCAAACATATATGCATACAAATATAGATGCATACATACATATACATATGTGTATATTTGCATGCAAATTACAAGCATGCACGTATACACACAAATATGTATGTATGCATGTATAGATGTATGCATGTATATATGAGATGTGTTCATATATACATGCATGCATCTATATTTGTGTATGTATGCTTGTATATATGAGATATATATCATATATACATGCATGCATCTATATTTGTGTATGTATGCTTGTATATATGATATATATATATATCTCATATATACATGCATACATATGCATACATCTATATTTGTGTATGCATGCATGCATCTATATTGTGTATGTATGCTTGTATATATGAGATATATATATATCTCATATATACATGCATACATATGCATACATCTATATTTGTGTATGCATGCATGCATCTATATTTGTGTATGTATGCTTGTATATATGAGATATATATATATCTCATATATACATGCATACATATGCATACATCTATATTTGTGTATGCATGCATACATCTATATTTGTGTATGTATGCTTGTATATATGAGATATATATATATATCTCATATATACATGCATACATATGCATACATCTATATTTGTGTATGCATGCATGCATCTATATTGTGTATGTATGCTTGTATATATGAGATATATATATATATCTCATATATACATGCATACATATGCATACATCTATATTTGTGTATGCATGCATGCATCTATATTGTGTATGTATGCTTGTATATATGAGATATATATATATCTCATATATACATGCATACATATGCATACATCTGTATTTGTGTATATGTATGCATGCATATGAGATATATGCATGTATATATGAGATATATATCTCACATACACATACACACATCCGTATTTGTGTATATACACACATACATGTATATTTGCATACAGACATACATACACATGCATATTCACAAACACACATGTACACATATATTTGTATGCACGTTACACACATGTGCACATATATGTCTAGATACATGAATATGTATTGTACACATCTACTCAGTGCTACGTACCATTGCCTTCTTTGCCCCTTCCATTGTTTCATCTCCTTTCTTTTCACTGAATTCCTAGACATGTGAGGTTATGATAAGTTCAACATTTTGCAAATGGGCTTAGGTTACAATCAAGGAAATCTGTATCGTGTGTAGGAAATATGTGCTGCACTTTTAAAAATAAACATCAGGTATAATTTATCCCTTTCTTAAGACTTCGAAATGGAGTCCTCCCCAACTGAACCCAAAACTCTGAAGAATATTTTTAAACTATTTTTTCTTCCTTAAGAGCCACTCTCACCACTTCAAGTGTGTCTGGGGCCAGAAATGTTGTTTCTGGTTTTAACATGAGCATAGGGACACAGAACAGAAAATATTTGACTCCTTTGAGCTAAAACCAAATATCCTGTTCTAATGTCAGCCATTCTAGGTTTGTAGGACAGTGAAGGTGACTTGTCATGGTGTCTAATGCCCACCCAAACCTGGAGCCTAACAGATATAATCTAGGATAGTTACACAAAAACAAAAGGACTTGCATGTGACAGTAATATGCAAATCTAATCGCTTCTAATTTTATAATACTTAACAATCTGGGTAATCTCTTAGATGATAGAGTTGGGGACCAGGCAACTATAGTTCTTGGTTGTCGTGGATTCTCTCTGCTCCCTATATCCTTGTTGTTTTCTTTATGGACACTGGGCAATGTGAGGCACACAAGTCCATTACAAGGCAAGAAAAAAAAGAGATCTTTCTTATAAGCCCATATCTTTCTTAGTATAAGGATATCAAGATTCTATTTGAAGTAGGTACCTGCAATCAGGAAATGGCATTCTGAGCCTCTGTGATTAGGGCTATTATTATATACCTGGGCACTAAACTTACCTGACTGTGAATTTAGACCTGCATTCTCTAGAATGTCATAGTAGTCAGATTTAGGAGCCTGTTTGACAACAGTTCTCTTACTATTTCTGAACCAGAGTCCTCAGATTCAAAACTGGGCTCTGGAAATTAGAAGGGGCAGAGGCCAAGTGTACCTTAGACTGGTTTTGCTTCTCAGTATCCTTGATTACAATAATTTCTGTTTCTTCTAAATGATCCAGGGCTAAGTCACGTCCTGAACTGGAACCACCAGCATCCTATGGAATTAAGGGGTAAGATTCTTATGAATAGTTGCTTTTTGAGACTTCACCAAGCTGCCCTCTCCACTGCTTCCTCTTCAAAACATGAATGTCATAACTCTCATCATTTTTCCTTTCAAAGGAGAAATAAGCTTGTAATGCTAGCTAATCTTCAAAGAATGAGATATTTTTCTCTCCGCAAATTACTACCCAGCCCAGAGGTATTCACAAAGCCATGAATCTCAAGAATCATATTTAATTAATCATTGAACTTTGGCACAGTTTTTTCACTGTTCAGACATGCTACCTTCCATGCTTTAATTCTTTCAGCCCTACCAGCAACTTAAGTGCCTTCTAAAGTGAGATATGGTATCAAGAGTGACAGTAAATTCTTCCATTTTGGCCTCTTAGAAATGATGGCTGCTCTTCTGAATCTCCTCCATCTTTCTACCCCCTGCCACAGCCTTTCTCTTTTATTATGATGTCACTAATAACCTTTTCAGAAGTTTCTCACTCATTCCAACTCTGAGAAAATACTCACCTTGGAACCTTTATCTTCCGTATTCAGGGTGGACACATCGACAAAACATATCTGCATGAAATTAGAATAATGCATTTAGGAAAATTCTAGAGAAAAGACTACAGTTTCTCTTTGAGATGATAAAGCACCTACCGTATTGGGTTCTTGTGAGAATTGATTGAGATAGTGCATATAAAGCTTTTAGCAGACTATACATAGTAAGTACTCAATAAATGTTATTTGCCAGAGAGAATCTTATCATTACTGTATTTCCTCGATAAGAATACCTACCTGTCAGAGATGCCCAAAATACAATACCCACATTTATTGAGAAAAGTCAGAAGAAAGGTGGTTTGCCCAACTGACACAAACTCAAAGGTGAAATTTATATTAGAACTCAATTCCCTGGCTCCCAGTTAGAGCAGTTTCAACAACCACAGTGTTTCCTAAATGTGGTATTTTTATTATTGATACTATAGAAAACTTTAGGTGGTACATGGATAAACATTTCTGTTTAATGGGTGTATTTTTTATTGATTGTTTAGTAGGAAAAATACACACTAAAACATCAAACCTGTGATATTGTGGACATTGCTTAGGGTGTTGGTAATTTTTAAATGTAAGTCAATTTTTAAAAACATTTCAGAAACACATATTAAGTAAATAATAGTATTAAAGGTACTTGAACATGATAAAAAATGTGAGCATGATAGAAACAGAGCATAAAGTATTTTGCCCTCTTGGAGGAGTCCAACTTTAATGCAACTTACTGGTAGCTAGGTGATATTATTATGACTTCAGAGGTTAGGTAATAGAGGCAGGTAACTAGGCAACCGCCACTCCTCCCTCCCCAGAGGCTCCCCCCAGTCCTCCCTCCCTAGCTCTTTTACCACTCTTCATTCTGCCCCTCCCTTGATTTGTCCCTCTGTGATGTATAAGCATACTGGTCACCCCACAGACTTTACTGAACTTGGTATCTTGGAGAAATGACACTGTCACCCTCCATTAGTCTACCCTGGGTTGCAGGATATCTGCATTCATAAGGCAACCCTTTCCACACGTTGGTAGGAATAATTTTGTGTCTTACCACTTTCCGTTCTTGTTCCTGCCGTTCTTTTGGGCTATAGATATCAACCTTGCACACACCCCTGGGGCTGTGTAACCAGTCAATATTATCAGACATCTGGAAAGACAAAGAAAAGTATGTATGGTTATATATATGCTAAAAGGTTGTGGATGTGCTAAAGGTTCTCTATATGTGCTATAAAAGGTTCTAAAAACCTTATATATGGTTTTTAGAAACTGGCTCATTTTAGATAAGAGGGCCTGAAACTCATTTGTGTGTTTCACATTGGTTTAGGCTAGGAACTGGTGGGGTGAGTAGTGGGGAAATGATTCTCTGAAGTCATCAGGGTAATTTTAGCATACTCCTTTGGGAAGCATATTTAAAAGGAGGTATAGAGAATGTGGGGATTATCTTTAGAGATTTATTTCTACCAAATTCCATTAAATCTCACCTGTCTCCACTCCTGAGTACCTTCAAAGATTCAAACTCACCTCAACCCCACCTGTCTCCACTCCTGAGTACCTTCAAAGATTCAAACTCACCTCAACCCCTATAATTGAATTTTAGTTAACCCCAATTCACCCAGAGTGTTTCTTACATTAAGGGAGCAAAATGAGATAAATAGCTGTAACACTTACCACATAGAGTCACTGGAAAAGACTAAGGTCAATACAGTAGAGTGAATAAGTAACCTTTTAAATTAAAACAACACTTAAGATTCCAACATATAGAACAAGTTTCTGAATGCTGAGAAAACTCAGTCAAATAGCTATAAATATAACCAAAAAGCAAATGTCTGAGGGAAGACCAGACCCTGATCCCATAGAACCATGTTTAATTTTATTTTTGAAAGAATAATCATCTCTGCCAACTTTCTTCAGCCCCCCCTGCCACCTCCCACCCTAGCCCAGAAGTAAAAATATAAAGAAATTGGCAAAAGCACCAACTGATTTTTGTTGTGTAAGACCTAAGATCCATGTTCAGAAAGACACAGTTATGAGTTCAGTAAAACTGTTTTGGTACTTGGTATTTGGATTTGTTAATTAACAAGAGAAATATTTTGCCAAATATTAGAAAGCTGTTGAATTCCTTTCCCCCAACTTCCTTCAAAATTTAGGCCTCTAGCTCCCTTCTCTTCTTCCCCTTTCTTTTCCCTCCCTTCCTCCCCTTCCCTCCCTCCATTTTCCCTCCCTCTATCCCTCTCTCTCTCTTCTCCCCTCTCTCCTTTCCTCCTCTCTCTCCCCCTCTTCCTCCTTTCCCATTTCCCTGCTCTCCTCCCTCTCTCTCCCTTGTTTCCCCCCCCTCCTTCATTCTTCTTTCTCCTCCTTCTTCCTCCCTACTTCTATACTCGGCTGTCGTTCACAAGATAATACTACATCCCTACCCTTTATCACCCCCCAAGACCTTTGGAGCTTTCCCAAAGATTTAGGAAAAAGCTTCCTACACCCTCAAAAGAGGGAGTTTCTCTTTTTCCAGAGGTAGAGATCGCTAGCCTAGAAAGAAAAAGAGGGAGGCATAGAGGTTCCCTCATGACCAGATTCTAAAAAACAGTAAAAAAATAAAATTTATAAACTCATTACCTTGATAATGAAGTTATTTTCTTCCTTTGGCTGAAAATGTGCCACCGAGAAGGGAGATGTGCCCCTTTAGATGGATATGGGCAGTGCCAAGTTCTTGGGCACCTGCAGCTGGCTGCTACCCTCGTCAGCAGTTGGACAAGACTGAAGGGCCAAGGCCTTTCCTGCTGCCTATGACCCTGGGGTATGACACCAGAGTTTGTTGGGTCACAATGCCTGAAACCATAGCAACCACAGCAAAAGTGTAGCAGGATGGCAAACTCAATACCCCTTCATATCAAAACTACCTCAGGCTGTCTGCTGTATGGCAATCTTCTTGTGTTCTCTGTAGGAGAGTACATATAATTCTTTCACATTTTGTCCAGTTCACAACACCTTGAATCCTTCTTTCTTTTCTCTTTTTGCTAGATTTACAGAACAACCTAATCATATTAATTACCAGTTTGGTTTGTATTTTTCACAAAACAGTGTTAATTTTCACATCTTAGCTTATTTTTCTTTGGTTTTCCCACTAAAAGTTCAGTGTTAGAAATAGAGAAATGTTAATTAAAGTCCTTTTTGAGTATCCTGAATAAAAGTATGAAAATAAAAAGTTGGAGGTTGACTAAACAGCTTCTGTGGTTTTACCTCACCATTAAGACACCCCCTTAGCTAGTCAAAGAGAAGTCAGAAGATGCCCCTACCTTTGTAATATTACAATAGGTTATTTCATAAGACCTTGAAATAATTTTTTTCTTGTGAATTTGGATGCTATGATGACCCTTCCAGTCTGACATAAGATGTTTCTTCTTTCCTCAATTCTCCATACTATCCTAAATTCTTGACCACCAGCTGGTACTAAAACTTCTACTTGATGGTATTGCTGTTTATGTTTATAGAGGACAATGACAGCCCAAAGTTGGGTGTTGTTAGGGTTCTGGGTGCCTAACTAGTCTAACAAGCCCTAACTTTCATCCTGAAACATTATTAGCCCAGAATAAAAGCTAATCCTCTTGGGACAGGGTCAGGCTTCCAGAGACTCCTCAAGCCATAAAAGGACTTGAGCCCCTCTTTATTCTTTTCCATTGTAGCCACTACTGGATTTCTGGCTACACTATTCTTTAGAAGATTATTCATTATACTTTGATATGCCTTTAGTTTAGCCCCAGTTTGGACACACTAGCCCACAACCAAATGATTCTCAGTGAGCCCAAGTCTTATTTTGTTTTCTCCTTGTCCTTTCTTCCCCTGTATCTACTTTAACCTCATATATGAGAATAAATGCATCTGAATTAAAAAAATCAGTTGAGATGCCCCCCTCTACACACACACCAAATAATGAAGTTTCATATTCTTGGTCTACCTTCATTTGATCTTTTCGCTGTTGCCCCTGAGATTGCATGTCTTAACCTTGTTGTACAGTTCTTATCTTTATAATTCATGGCATCAAAGAGAAACAGAACTGGGCATTTTTTAAAGGTGGCAAGATAGATTTTATTTAGGCTATTGCATTAGGAGAGAAACTTTGGATATCTAGAGCTCAATTCTACTGAAACGAAAAGCAGGAGATTTTTAAATGCTGGGGTGTGCTAAAGGAAAAGTATTGAGGGAAATTTGGGGGGTGGAGGGAGGTTGATCAATGTAATCAGTACCTAACTGGTACTTATCACAGTTAGAATCCTACCCTTCCATAGAGATTGGAAAACAGAGGTTCTGTTTTTCTTGATGATTACATTTCAAAGCGGTGGCTCCCAGGTCTTTGAAACAGATATTTCTGGGTTGTGGAAGATATATCTCAAAGGGACAGAGAAAGGATTTATAATCACAGGTTTTGTAAATTCTCTAAGAAAAGAGAGGTGAGGCAGGGGTCTATAGACAGGTTTTGGTTGAAACAGACAGGAAATTCTTTTGGCAATGTTAAACTTTCTCAGGCAGGTATGTTAAGGAGGCTGGGGTCATCATTCTAAGGACATGCCTTGAGCTGATAGAAACTATGCTAAGTATTTGTTCAAGTCTCTTAATGTAGGGAGATAAAATTCTTTGTCCTGAAAGTTGAAGTTTTTGTAGGCCAAAGTTGAGGCCTAGTTGAGAAGAAGTTTCCAAGAAGCCTGACTCTATCAAATCATTATGTTGTATACCTTAAATACATACAATTTTTAATTTTGGCCAAGGAAGGAGTCTTTGTCAACAGTGATAGGCTAAAATCCACAGTTCAGGACTTGTTTTTTTCTTTACCACTGTTTTGTCAAGGGGAAATTTTGATGTTTAAGTTGGAGCTTCTGTGTCTGGCTCATGTCCATGGAATTAGAAGCAAAGAAAGAAAATGTTTATTTATTTTTCAAGCATAAGAATGTATGATTAAAAAAACCCCATAAGATTTTTTTTTTTTAAAAAACAACCCTCCATGTCTCCCAGCCCAGAAGGGAAAAACTGTGATCAAGGCCTGCAAAATGTCTTACCAAATCCCCTAAATGACAAAGAGAGAATTATGGATGATTAGAGCCCTGTCCCATGGCACCCCAGTCCTGTCATACTGGAGGCTAACCAGGAGCAAACAAAAGCAGCATTTGGATGAGAAACCAGTAATGAAAATATAAGGAGGTTCAGTCATATGTTACAGTATATTCACTGTCTCTTCTTTCTCTTAAGCTGCTGAGACTCCCACAGTGTCCTGTACTGACTAGTGGTAGGGACAGATAGGGAAGAAAGGATGTTCAAATAGTCAAAAAAGAAAAGAACATATGTGTAAAGTAGTATGCACTTAGGTTAGTCTTTAAGAGTCAAATATAGAGATGATAAACACAGAAGCTTTGGTCACCTGGTGTTTTTCCTAACCACCATCATCTATTTTCTAACCTTGTTTATTCTATCCAAACATCTTTTTTTTTCATACAAATTTGTGACTAGTCATACAAATATCACTTTAAATGTGCATTCATTTTGTATTTGGTTTGAAAGAGCTATTAAGATAATAGATATGGAACCTGCATTTGTAATGTAATTATTATGAATAATGGCAAAATGAAATTTAAATGAACTGAATTATCAGCCTTCATGAAATTACTGTCTGCCTGTTAGTCCCACTAAGCATCTCTCAGCCTTAGATTTAGCCTACCTAATTTAGTTTATGCAATGATACTGTGACAATTAGGTTTAATAAACTTTTCCTATTCTTGGATCACCTACACTGAAGCCTCAACAGCAGGTTCTCTGTCTCTTTCTCTTTGTATCTGCCATGCTACTGGCCATGGAGATCTGCTCAAGGAACAGATGACGGTTTTGAAAGTTCAGCCAGGAAACATAATTCAGAAGCCATGGAGTCATGGAATCTGAAATAATGACAAAAAAAAAGAAAGCTCGATTAGCTATTTGAGTGGGCGGCATTCTTCATAAAGCAAAACTTTTCACAATTTAGACGTGCCTCAGGATCACCTGGAGGGCTTATTAAAAAATAGTTGGACCCCATCCCAGAGTTTCTAATTCTGTGTGTCTGGAAATTTGCCTGGTGTGTTTTGCATGCATTATCTCATTTAATTCTCACACAGCCTTGTGATATATGTACTATTTTAATCCAGATTTAATTAATGGCATGTTGGAGCCCAGAGAGGCCATTTGATTGGTGGTTCGGCTACTTCCGGCATGAGCCACTTCCATTGTCTTGGAGGGGGGGTGTATGTTTGTGTGCTCAAAAATTAGCACGCCTTTTGTTTCTTCTAGAGTCCAAAGATGCAATAGAGAAATTCTTAGGGAAAACAAAGGTAAAGGGTACCTAGTCTGATCATTTGGCCCCATCTGGTGGTTTCAAGACTGACTGAAAAGAGTTGATCGTTTATCTCCCCCTGCTGGTGAGAATGGTAGAGTCGGCGCACCGCCTCAGAGAACGTTTTTCTGTAGGCGGTTACTGTGCGGCGGTTGGTCTGAAACCGTTGGTCTGAAACCGTTGGTCCTGTGGCGGTTGGTCTGAGGCGGTAATTCTGAGGCGGTTAGTCCCCTCTCCCGCTGCCCCTCATCTGTTTGTTTTGTTCTGTTTTGACTTGTTTCTCTTTCTGACTGGCGAGAAGCTCCTTTCCCATGTGTAGCTTTAGTTCCAATCCATTTATGGCTTGTTATGGGTACTTTTGCCTTACATATATAAATATATTTTATGTCAGAGCTGGAGATGTGGCTGAGGGAACTAGGCTGTTAATCGGAATTTTTTTTCTTGTCAAACCAACAAACTTGCTCGAACATCCGATGGAAAAATATTTAAATATAGTATTTATTGATGACAGTCTTTCTCCTTCTCTCCAGAGTATCTTTATTTGTGCATGAGTGTTTTAAACAAAGGCTACGGAGTAGAGGAGGGGAATATGGAAGCATGAACCTCTTCAGGTTCCCTCACAGCATTTATAGGCTTCCTCCCCCCAATACACACCCTTGAGGATCCCCCTGGATTTAGGGACATTTAAATAGGGTGAAGACTGTCCTAAGTCTTCAGCTTTGTCAGGTAGTCGCCCCGCAGGGATGTCAGACTTAGCCTTTCTGTGTGTCGCTCTCAAAGCTAGATGATAATGAGTTCATGTGGCCACTAGGAGGTCTCAGCTGCTTGGAAAACGTATTTCCACACAGTACATGGTCACTACACAAAAACCCATTTTGCTAAGGCATTCCTCAAATTAAAAGGGAAATGATGAACCCCCCCATAGAATAACTCTTGCATGAATGAATAACCCCTATAGAATAACTTTTCCATCCTGAAAACTGCATTTTTATGTATGTTATATTTATTGACCTATTATTTAATATTAATTTATAATATAGATAATATAATATTAATATAATATTTTCTTAATAGCCCCATCATAAATATATATTAGGTTAAGAGGAAGAAGTATTTGTCTAACTCTGTATAGACGTGAATAGTGACTCATGTACTTAGACACTCAGTAATCACTCTTGGTGATGCTGGGCTGAATATGACAACAGTGATTGTGTTGGCAAAAGCGGTGTGCTGAACAACATGTGTCCTCTGAAATCCTTAGCAGTTGTATTTTAACCTTGCTTTGGCACTTACCATGTTCTTTCGTGTGTTGGTAGTTATTTCATTATGAGCTTTATCTTTCCAGATACAGAATGACTGTATTTTACTCATTGTCATTTACCCTGCCAGGGAAGCATTAGGTTCATATATATTACTAAGTGCTTAGGGATACTTACATAATTGAAAATTAGTGTGTACACTTGGAACTAATATAATGTTATATGTAAATTATATCTTGATTTTTTTAAAAAATAAAGAAAATTAGTGGTAATGGTTATTTATGAATATAATAAATATTGCTATGCTCAGAACCATATAGAAGTGCTTTGCCATGGCCAAGAACATTGGACCATATTGGTCCAAATTGCCTGGCTTATTGAAACAACTTCTTAACAGGTTCCACTTAGTCTTTCCTTGCTAGTCTTTAACAGACTTTCTAAAGAACCGATATACTTTATTAGCCACTGTGATTTTATAATAGCTTTATTGAAACAATTCAAATGCCATTTAATTCACCCATATAAAGTATATAAATGATTTTTAATGTACTCACAGAGTTGTGCAGCCATTGCCATAATCAATTTTAGAACATTTTCATCACCAAAAAAAGAAACCTCATACACTTTAGCTATCACAACTCCCTCAACTCTATACCTCCCTAGCTTAAGGCAGCCAGTAATCTGCTTTCTGTCTCTATAGACTTACCTATTCTGGACATTTAATATAAATGGAATCATACAATATGTAGTCTTTTGTGACTGCTTTCACTTGTATAGCTTTTTGCAGTAAATTGTTGTGACAACTTGTATGGAAATGCTGTTTATGAGGACGGCTCATTAGAAACTCAGTGCCAAGGGCTTTTATTAGGGGGCTGGTCCTGCAGGCACCCTCTGCCTAGTACATACCAAAATTCCAGAGTCCCGGGGGAAAGCTGTTGTTCACCATAAATCATATTGTTTGCACAAACAGTTAAGGTACAGTGAGCTACTCTCATCATTTAGGATGGTGTAACTCCCCTGCCTCAAATCCAAATTCGTAGATGCTAGCCAAGGTGCAAACTTGCAAACAGGATTTTCAAAAGATAGCATTCTCAGCCCTACTATATTAACTCTTTGTGACACAGATTTTGATAGAGATTGTGTTAATTGTGTAAATCAATTTGAGAATTGCCATCTTAATATTAAGTATCACAATCAGTGAACATAGGATGTCTTTATATTTGTTTAGGTCTTTAGTTTCTCTCAATGATATTTTTGTGGGTTTCAGTGTACAAGTCCTGCAGCTCTTTTGTTAAATTTATTTTCTAAGTCTTTTATTATTTTTGACATCATTGTAAGTAGAATTGTCTTAATTTTATTTTCACATTGTTTCTTGCAAGTGTATAGAAATATGGTTGAGTTTTGTATATTGATTAATCTTGTGTCCTGAACCTTTGAGTTAATTAGCTCTAATAGCTTTCTTTTTGTGCATGTGGATTTCTTGGCCTATTAATGTGGTAGGTAATGTGGATTGATTTTTTGAACAGCCTTGCATCCCTAGAATAAACCTTACTTGTTCATGGCATTTAATATACTTTTTATATGTGGCTAAATTCTGCTTGCAATAGCTTGCTTGAGGGATTCTGTTTTCTATTTTGATTCTATTTTTATGAGGGATATTGGTCTGTAGTTTTCTCTTTTCATAATGTCTTTGGATGGTTTGGTATCATGGTAAAAGTGTTCTCATATAGGTTGTGAAGTGTTTCCTCTTCTTCTGTTTTCTTAGAGAGATGGTATAGAATTGATGTTAATCATTCTTTAAACATTGAGTTTAATTCTCTGTAGAAATATTCTGGGCCTAGAGACTTCTTTTTAAAGAATTTTAAAATTACAAATTGAATTTCTTTAAAAGAATGGAATTATTCAAATTATGTATTAAATACTGAGTGTATTGTGCTAGTTTTTGATTTCTAAGGGATTTTTTTCATTTCAATTAAATTGTCAAATTTATATATATCAGGCTCATAGTATTCCCCTGTTATCCTTTTGATGTCATAAAGGTCTGTAATGATATCCTGTGTTTCATTTCTGATATTGCTATTTTGAATTTTTTCTTTGTCAGTCTTGCTAGAGGTTTGCCAATTTTATTGATCTTTTCAAAGAACTAGCTTTCTGTTTCATTGATTTTCACTATTGATATTTCTGTTTTTGATTTCATCAGTTTTTGCTCTTATCTTAATTATTTCCTACATTATGTTTGCTTTGGATTTATTTTGTTCTTCTTTTCCTAGACTTGAGGTGAAACTCAGATTGGCTTTTAGACTTTTACTCTTTTCTAATGTAGGCAGTTAGTCCTATAAATTTCCCTTTCAGCACTGCTCTAATTGTATCCCATAAATTTTGATATATTGCATTTTCATTCTCATTCACTTCAATGCATTTTTTAATTTGGCTTAACAATTCCCCTTTGATCAGTGAGGTGCATTGTTTAGTTTCCAAGTGTTTGGGGATATTCCTGTTATTTTTGTCATTGATTCAATGTGGTCAGAGGACACACTCATTTGTCATTTCAATTGTTTTATATTTGCTGGTTTGTTTTATGATTGAGGGTATAGTCTGTTTTGGTAAATATGCTATGGGAGCTTGAAAGGTATGCATATTCTACTGTTATTGGATGAGGTGCTTTATAAATTTTGATTAGATTCTGTTGATGGTGGTGTTGAGTTCTCCTTGTTGATTTTTTATCTAATTGTTCTGTCAGTCACTGTGACGAAGTGTTGAAATCTACAACTGTGAATGTGGATTTGACTATTTTTTCCTTTCAGTTCTGTCAAATTTTGCTTCATCTATTTTCCAGCCCTATTGGTTAGTGTATACATGTTTAGGATTGCTGTGTCGTCTTGGTGGATTGACCCTTTAACATTATGTAACATCCCTCTCTGTCCCTAGTAATTGACTTTGCTCTGAGATTTACTTTATCTGATATAAATTTAGTTATTCCTGCTTTTTAAAAATTAATGTATATATGGTATATCTTTTCTCACTCTTTAATTTTTAGTCTACTTATATCATTGTATTTGAGGTAGGTTTCTTGTTGATGGCATATCATTGAATCACGTTTTTTAAATCCACTCTGCCAATCTCTATCTTTTAGTTCTTTTACTTAAAACAATGTACATTTAATGTGATTATTAATCTGTTAGGACTTAAGTTCACCATTTTACTTTTTGTTTTCTGATTATTCCCTCTATTTCTCATCCATAAGTTTTCTTTTTCCTGCCTTCTAGTCAGTTACTTGAACATTCTTTTGAATTGCATTTTGGTGTATCTATAATGTCTTTGAGTATATTTCTTTGTATAACTTGATTAGTGCATGTATGGGGGCCCCCAAAATGGAATTTATTTATAAATAATTGCATATTATTCTTACATGTTTAAACTTCAGTCACCTTCAAAATACTTTCCATTTGATGCAATATACCTATCGAGATGTTTTTTCCACTGCTCAAAACAGTTTTTTAACTTTTCAATTTTGATGCCTTATAGCGTTTTTGCCATTTTTTATTTCACCTCTTCCACATCAGCAAAATGTTTCTCTTTAAGGGCTTTTTTCTTTATTTTTAAAGTATGTTTTATTGATTATGCTATTACAGTTGCCCCATTTTTCCTCCCCTTTATCCCCCTCCACCCTGCACCCCCTCCCTCTAGCATTCCCCCCTTAGATCATGTCCATGGGCCATACATATAAGTTCTTTGGCTTCTCCATTTCCTATACCATTCTTAAGCTCCCTCCTCCAGTCTATTTTGTGCCTACCAATTATGCTTGTTATTCTCTGTACTTTTTTTTCTCCATTCTCCCCTCTCCCCATCTCCATGGATAACCCTCCATGTGCTCTCCATTTCCGTGATTCTGTTCCTGTTCTAGTTGTTGGCTTACTTTGTTTTTGTTTTTAGGTTCAGTTGTTGATAGTTGTGAGTTTGTTGTCATTTTAATGTTCATCATTTTGATCTTCTTTTTCTTAGATAAGTCCCTTTAACATTTCATATAATAAGGGCTTAGTGATGATGAACTCCTTTAACTTGCTTGACCTTATCTGGGAAGCACTTTATCTGCCCTTCCATTCTAAATGCTAGCTTTGCTGGATAGAGTAATCTAAGTTGTATGACCTTGCTTCTCATGACTTTGAATACTTCTTTATAGGCCCATCTTGCCTGTAAGGTTTCTTTTGAGAAATAATCTGCTAGTTTTATGGGAACTCCTTTGTAGATAACACTTTCCTGTTTTCTTGCTGCCTTTAAAATTCTCTCCTTATCTTTAATCTTGGCTAAGGTAATTATGATGTGCCTTGGTGTGTTTCTCCTTAGATCCAACTTGTTTGGGACTCTTTGAGCTTCCAGGACTTCCTGGAAGTTTATTTCCTTCACCAGATTGGGGAAGTTTTCCTTCATTACTTGTTCAAATAAGTTTTCAATTTCTTGCTCTTTGTCTTCTCCTTCTGGCATCCCTATGATTCAGATGAAAAAAGAAGTCTCTCTGGGCAAGATCAGGTGAATAGGGAGGGTGAAGCACAGGAGTCATGCCATTTATTTTTTTTGTCCAAAACTACTGAACACTCAGCGCAGTGTGGACAGGTGTGCTTGTAAATCACCCATTATGAAATGGGCAAACAAAATGAAAGGGTCTTCAAAAAATTTTACTGAGTAATGCAGCCTCTCACAATAATGCCACTAGTACACTGTTACAGATGGGCTCCTAGAACACTTATCCAGCAGGAGAAGCCTATATACACTACAAGGGACTCACCTCCCAGAAGATAATTCTGGGTTTTTTGGGGACCCCTTCATACACAACTTACCACTGTCTATTGGAGTTAACATTTCACTAGTTTGAGGGATGTGTAGAAACCTTCCCTCCCTTTACCATTTTTCATCTATTTATTGTTTTAAACATTTTTTTCTACATACATTGAGCACCATATTAGGCATTGCTATAATTTATGCTGTAATTGTCTAATATAATTGAGAGAACAGCATCAGAATGAAAGTCTATTATATCTACCTATATTTTTGCTCTTTTCACTGCTCTTCCATCCTGATGTCATCAAATTAATAGGATTTCTTCTATTACTTTTGTCTTTACTTTATGTACCTTCTATTTTTTAAGGTGGGCATCTAAGAATGACTTGATTTCCCCATTACTCCTGAAGGACGTTTTCCTTGGATAGAGAATTCTGAGGTGACAACTCTTTTTCTTTTCATTGTATTTAGAAAATACAATGTCACCTCTTCCTGGCTTCCATGGTTGCTGATGAGAAATTTATTATCATTTAAAAAATTTTGCCCCTATTAGAAATGTGTCATTTCTTTCTTGCTGCTTTCAAGTATTTTTCTTTGTCTTTAGCTTTCAGAAGTTTGATTATGTTGTGCCTTTGTTTGAATTTCCTTGGGTTTGTCCTATTTGGAATTTGAATCTGTAGGTTTATTTATAAATTTTTGGAAGTTTTCAGCCTTATTTTTTGGAATAAGTGTTTTTGTAGGAAAGATTGCTAGAAGTAGAATCTCTGGGTAAAAGGATTCAAACATTTAAAATTTAGTAGGTATTTTCAAATAACCCTCCCAAAGTTTACAGCAGATTTTACTCCTGCCAACAGTGGATAAAAGTGCCTGTTTACCCACACTCTTACCAGCAGGAATTATTATTAATCTATTAAACATTTGCCAATGTCCTGAACAAAAACAATGCATTGCTGTTTTAATCTGCATTTATTTTTAGCGAAACTGAGCATATTTTCTTGTTTAGTGACCATTTGTATTTCTTCTCTAATTATCTTTTTGCCATAATTTTTGATGGGTTGTTCATTTCTTATTGTTGATCATGAAGTTCTCTTTGTACATTTTGGAAATTATTTTTCTGTCATTTGTGTTGCCAATGTTTTTGCCAGTCTGTTGTCAGGCTTTTAAACGTTATTTTTGTTTTCTGTTTGTTTTGTCAAAAAAATAAATAAAATTTCTACTTACTAAAAGTTACTCAGCCTTTTGCTGTCTCTAGATTTTTGGTCCTGTTTAGATAGATTTTTTCCTTTAGCAAGGTTATAAAAATATTTTTAAATATATTTGTCTAGTATTTCCATGGTTTCATTTTTACAATTAAATCTTGCATCCATCTGAAATATATTTTCATGTGAAATGAGGTAGATAATACCAGATCTTTTCTATCAGATTTTAAAACAGTGATGTAGGGGAGAGTACATAAGAGAGTTTATGAGAATGTTGTATGCCTGGAAGGAAGGAAATATTGGAAAACTATGGAGTCAAAAGGCTGTCTCCCCTTTTCTGGGTTTTCTCTGAGTGCTACCCAAAGGAAAGGTTAAGTTAACTGAGATGTGAAGGTTGAGAGAAAAACAAGTTTGAAACATTTTGGAAAAAATCATAACTTACACTTATTAATGTTTTAAAAATTGTGGTATAGTTGACATGCAACATTATATTAGTTTGTAGTGTATAACATAATTATTCAATATTTGTATATATTGTGAATGATCACCACTGTAAGTCTAGTTAACATCCACCACCATGCTGGGAAAAATGAAATTGCTTATTTTGCAATTTTTGTGTTACTCTTGTTTTGGTAGAAGGACCTTTTTCTCTCTTGATTAAAGAAGACATATAGCGACTTGGGTTGATATTATATTTCCTTTATAGTGCATCCTAGTGAGACATTTGTTCACAGTTATGACCCTTAAAGTAAGATAGTCATTCAGTTAACAAATATTTTCAATGATTTCTCAAGGAAGTGGGTATGCTTATGTGCTTGGTCTCTGGAATCAGATTGCTTAGATTTAAATTTCAGTCTAATAACATATTAGCTGTGTGATCTTGGGCAAGTTACGGAATTTCACTGTACTTCCAATTCCTCTTCTGCAAAATGGGGATATTAACACTTCACTGTATTGATGTCAGTGTCAGAACAATGTCAAACATGTAGCAAGCAGTCAATAAATGTGAACTATTATTAATGTTAATCACTGGAGATAGAGCATAAGAGATATGGTCCTTTTATTTACAGACCTTGCATTCTTGAGTAAGGATATAAATTTAAAAATTACAAATAGCACCCTGGTTAGGTGGCTTAGTTGGTCGGAGCATCATCCTGTACACCAAAAGGTTGTGGGCTTGATTCCTGGTCAGGGCACATACCTAGGTTGTGGGTTCAATCCCTGGTTGGGGCACCTACAGGAGGCAACCTATCGATGTTTTTCTCTCACATTGATGTTTCTCTCCTCTTTCTCTCTCCCTTCCCCTCCCTCTAAAAATAAGTAAATAAAATCTTTTAAAAAAGTGAAGAGGACCTGGGATTATGTAAATATTTTACCTTTAATGTAGAAACTATGAGATACTAAAAAGAGAATGGGCTAATAATAAAAGTAGGGATATAATTTAGTGGTAGAGTATCTGTTGTATATGAAGGAAGTCCCAGATTTTATTCCTGGCATCTCCATTTCTCTTTGCCTCCCCAGAGGACAGGGCAGGGCTATACATTCTTCCAGTATTTTTGTCAATAAATCATACATATTTTTTCTAGTTCATAGAACACAGGAGATGCTCAATAGATGTATTTTTTAAGATTTTATTTATTTACTTTTAGAGAGGGGAAGGGAGGGAGAAAGAGAGGGAGAGAAACATCCGTGTTGGTTGCCTTTCATGTGCCTTTTACTGGGGACCTGGCCTGCAATCCAGGCATGTGCCCTGACTGGGAATCGAACCAGCAACCCTTTGGTTCACAGGCTGGCACTCAATCCACTGAACCACACCAGCCAGGGCTCAATAGATATTTTTGAATGAAAAATTATTGTAAATGAAGTAAATGAGAATATCTGGGTTGTAGTACCTGCTTTGCCACAATGTAACTTTGTGATATTGGGCAGTTAGCAAGCTACAATTTTGTTATTTGTAAAGTGGCAGTAATAAAAGTACCTATCTTGTGGAAGGAGCTCCTACCCTTCATGACAGCATGGATGGATATGGAGAGCATTATGCTAAGTGAAATAAGCCAGCCAGTAAAGGACAAATACAATATGATCTCACCTATAAGTGGAACCTAATCAACAAAACAAACAAGCAAGCAAAATAGAACCATAGATATTGAAATAAAGAACAAACTGACAGTAACCAGAGGGGAGATGGGAGGGGATAACGGGGGAAAAGGGGGAAGGGTTGTCAAGGAACATGTATAAAGGACACATAGATAGAAGCAAAGGGTCGTAGGTTCAAGGGTGGGAGGTGGGGATGGCTGGGGTGGGTGGGAGTGGTGGAAAAGAAATAAAATGAGGTAATGGATGTTTAACTAGACTTACTGTGATGATGATTTTGTAATATATACAAATATCGAATCATTATGTTATATATCTGAAACTAATATAATATGTTAATTATACTTTAATAAAAGTATCTTTTGGACAGGGTTTATGACAATAAAAAATATAACAATTAGTACAGAGCTATCACTGAATTAATGTTAGCCACTACTATTAGCTCCCTGCACTTTGGGGACTTACCCATAAAATAGGGGCAATGATTTCCGCCCTCCTTCCCATCATAAGGTAATTTGTGAAGCCAGCAGGAGTTAATGTGTGATTCTGCAAAGAGTTATTAATATTAATGTTTTAACTGGTCTGAACCTACATTGTACTGCTGTTCTCCTCATCTAGCAGGGTTATTTAAATCAAAATGCCTCTTTAAAGAGTCCCAGTACTCCAGCTAGTCAAACCTGTCCCTTCCAACCAATTGTACTGGAAACCACACCCTAATGTTATCGTTTAGTCTCAGAGTTCAATTAACCACCAGCTCAGTCCCTCCTTGCTGGGCGGTCACGTCGCAACTCTGCACACTGATTGGCCCCTGATGGCCAATCACCATTGTGCTTTCTCTACGGCTGTAATTTTTAAAATTCGCTACTGGTGGAGTGCGGGGAGCATAGATCAGGTTGCCACCGAAAGTCCCTGTGACCCGGTGCTTCATTCATTTTCCTGGCCGCTCCTGGTCAGGGAGTGCGTCCTTGGTCTTTCCTGATTTTCCCCCAATCTCGCTGTGAGGTAGGCGCCTTAGGGTTTGTACCGCCGCTCGGAAGCCCGGCTCCGTCGCATGCTTGTTGGTCCTGGAGCGTCACTCCAGCCCCTTGCTACACTATGTCCTCTCTTGCCGGGGTGCATGGCGTGCCTGTCAGGAAACCTTTATTTTGTTCTCCTGCCAGTCAGCAGTCTGCGGGGTGAGCCTTGTGTGAGCTTAGGCCCAGAGTGTGTATTAGAGGGTGAGTTGGCAAAGCAAGTGAGACTGGGTCTTGTCTTTTAGATGGAGTATCCAAATACGAATGCCTGAATAAGTACATTTATAAAACGTTTTTTCACAAGTGAAAGTGCCGGATCGATTTCATCCCCAAGACGACGTATTTAAGTCAGAGAATGTTACTTGAGGGATGTCTTTTGAAGTACAGGTTGATGGAAATGTGCCCTTTCCCCCTTGTTATCCTTATATCTTCACTCTTTTATCTCTGCCTCCAATCCCCTCAGCTCTGGCTTGCCCAGTGCTCTCTGCTATATGATTAGAATCATAGAAGGCCAGAGGTCGAAGGGGCCTTAGAACCTTGCTTCTTAAAACTTTAAAGTGTATACAAATCACCTGGGGATATTGTTAACTTGCCTATTTCTGTTTAGTAAGGCATAGCTTGGCGCCTGAGATTTTAAAGGGCTAAAAGGGCCCATGTGATGCTAATGTTGCCAGACCATTTACCACTGTTTGAAGAGTATGGAGACTCTGGTCCCATTGCCTCATTTTATTAAGTGGAGAAATGAAGTCTAGGGAGGGAAAAGGGACTTGCCCAGTGTCACCCAGCCAGTTACAAGCAGGGTCAAAACTAGACCCTAGGCATACTTTCCAGCCCAGTGCTGCTTTCATTTACACAAACCACGATGCTTCCTCTCCCTTACTGTCTGTAACTTGCCTTTATATATAAAATGAAGTTGCTACTGTTTCCTGTAGACTGTTTTGATCTACAATTTTGAAGTCTGAACAATTTGGGCTTCTAAAAGAGTTGGTTTGCCCCTATGGGTTTTAGCACTGCTCTGGGATGCCCAATGAGGTCTTCAAGATGTAGGGGAGGTGGAAAATCTGAAAAGTGGAAAGGATTCCCATTTTCTTGTTCAAGTAAGGCTCAGCATTTTGTAGGTGGTAGAAGTAAAGAGTGTATTGCAGAGAGTGCCCTTTTTTGAAAGCATGTTTTTAGTGGTTCCAATCCCCACTCCTAGTGGCCCAGAAATTAGCTACTTAAGTCAGTGTGTCCCCCAAAGCAAGTGATTATTATTGTTCAGGAGAGTGAAGGTGGTATATGGCCATACTGTGAATAACTATTTTTTTCTGAGGCTTAATTAATCTGTGACATTATCAGCTGTAAGTATTTTAGCCTTTTTTGCTCCAGTCTGATTTTTTTCTCCTTTCCCTTGAAAGACAAAGGTTTCAGAACATGAGTCTTTGGCCATCAATAAAAAAAATGTATGAGGTGTGAATAATAATAGTGGAGTAAGTGGTTTTCATACAGAGCAGTTAGGGGTGGGTTCACTCGATTTAGCTTTATTGCTGCTTGGCTAAGTTTTGAAGGATGAGATAGAAAATAGTTTTGGATTTGGAGGAAGAGAAGAGTAATACCCGCCATTTATTCTGAGTGCCTGCCGTGCTTAGGCTCTCAGGTACAAATTTACATTTGAGCCACAGGATGCCTCTGCAAGTAAATGATGGTATAGCTCTTTTGCAAAAGAGAAGCTGAGACTCAAAGATGCTAATTTGGCTGATTTAAAAGCCCAGTGGCTTCTTTTTTAAAAAAGCCTGTGCTAATTCTGCCTCCTCTCACTACTACACTAGAGCCTTTCATTTTGGACCATGGACTGTTTTGAAATGTTTTTAGTGTCATTGGAGAGACTTCATGTTTTTTTAGAAAGAGATGGGTGATCTATACTGCTTACTAGCTTGTCCTGTGTATTAAGTCACTTAACTCATCTGGGACTATAAAATGGAAACAGTTTTGTTGTGAGGATCACTAAGGCAATAAATGTGAAGGCACATACTTGTACTGACTTTTTCTCAGTGACAAAATGTTTAATACTGAAATACTTCTCCATCCAAAGCAAAACCCAAATTCTTTCTTAATTAAACCTTCCCCTCAAGCCATTGTCTTCTCTGGTTCCCTTTGTTACCAGCCTACTCACAGCCTAGACTTCAGCCTCTTTCTAACTCTTCCTTAGCACATTATTTATATTCTGCACTCAGACAATCTGGACATCCCTGAACCTTCTGTGCTCTGCATGTTCCAGTGTTTGCCTTGCCTGGGCTCAGGCTTTCTTTGCCTGGAAAATGCCCACAGCCTACTTGGGAACGTTGTTGTCTGTTGTCGTTTAAGTCCAGGTCAAATATAACCTCTATACTCCATTATATTTCTCTAGTACTTTGTATCTACCTTTGTGAAATCATTTGTCACATTTTTATGTTACTATTAGAGCTATGCATGTGAATAGTTCTAGGATAAGATCCATGATTTATTTGTGTTTGTATTTCTATTGCCTGAAGTATCTGGCACATAGTGGTAAGTTTGTTTGCATTGTCTTAGGGAAGCCTTTTTGTCAAATGCAGTTGAACTTGGTGGTGAATGTGAGTGGGGTTGGAAGGGTACTTTCTTGTGTATCCAAAAAAAAAATGATTCCTCCTAATAATGTATTTGATTGTAAGACACATAAATGTATCCTAACTATTAAGGGCTCACAAACTACACCCACCTTAAGAAATATAGAATGGGGTCCTACACTGAGATGGGGTGAAGGTAGTATTCTCACAACTGTTATAATGTCTGTTAAATTTTTATGCTAACAGTTTCTTGTGCTTTAATGCAGTCCTTGAATACTCTCTAGCCTTTTATGCATATGTGTGTGTGCAGTGCATTCTTGTGTCTTCTCGGTAGCATTATAATTTCTGTGGCCAGGACCTCATGCCTTTTAAAGAACATTAATCCTACTAGCTGGCCTCCATACTATATGACCAGTCATGTTCTTGATTGTTTTCAATGTAAATCATGTCAGTTGTCACCAATGTTTCTAGGCCTAAATTAGGGGCTAGGCTATAATTCCAGGGCTCACAGAGGATAGCAGGTACTGCGCTGGGCTTTTTACATAGAGTATCTCAATTTGAACAGTGCCCTGCAGAAGTAAGTATACTTATGTCTGTTTTATAGATGAGATAACTGGACTGCAGAGACTTTCAGTCGCTTGCCCAAGGTTAATTGTGGTAGAACCAATATTTGAACCCAGATTGCCTAACTCAAAGTCTGTTTCCTCCTAGGGATGCTATAGAAAGATTGGGTTTTCTCAAGAGTCTCCAAAGAATTCTGTGATATTTCTAGTGAAAGGTGTTTTAAAAAGTCTCTTTTTGATTGCAGCTCTGCTTTGGATAGACACTGCCCAATCTGCAAGAGATGCCATTGCCACTGCCACTACCACTTGGAAGCTCCAAGCAGGAGACTAAGAAATCTCAGTCCAGCAAAATTGTGTCCAGTGATCATGGCCAATCTGAAAAGGTTAGAGTAAGCTGTCTTTCCCAATAGTGCCTCTTCGAGTAGCCTCTTCCTGTGCTAGCTTAGTCCCTATCCTCACCCCTAAATCTTTTGGAATATGTGTGGTTTAATTTGAGGAGGGAAGGAATGGGGGCCCTTGTAGTTGGAGAAGACCAGCAAATTAGAAATTGGGGGGGAAAGTGTGAACTTTGCTTTCCCATAAAAGTATGGCCAAATGAAGGCCATCCTCCACAATTTTCAAGAGCAAACAATATTCAGCTCTTGTAATGATAATATTCATACTTTTACTACCTCTAATATGCTCAAAGCACCTTTCCAGAAGGCTGCTTAGTACATCCTGGGGAGAGTATAAAGATTAAGTCAACAAATGTATTATCAAGCTTTTTTTTTTTTAATTTGAAAAATTGATCCATTTTGACTCTGCTGTTTTGACCTTGTGGGTAGTTTGACATACTCATTCCAATCCTAGGATGTTCTCTGTTGATTCATTGTTATACATATTTTAATCAGAATTTCACTAACACTTATGAATTGTCATTAAGAGAACATTTCCTAGAGCAAACATTATTAGGCCAATTTAATTTACTTGATTAGTTTCCTCTCAGTACAGATAAACATTTTCTAATTATTTTAATTTTAATTTTACCAAAGTGGTTTTCACGTAGAGTCCAAATTTTTTCCTATGTAAATTGGCAAGAAATTTTTGACACATTTTTCAGATTTTTGTCCATATCAAATTTTGTGATTAGAGTTCTGCCATTGTAAGTTTTCTTTGGTGGTAGGAATTTTTCCAATTGCAATTTTCTTGGGGCACATTTTGTACATCTAAATTTGTTTTAAAAATTTGATTGTTGACACTATTACAGGTGTCCCCATTTCCTCACCTTTTGCCCACCTGCACCCAACCCTAACCTTCCCTTCCCCTGGCCTTTACCACAGTATTGTTTGTGTCCATAGGCTGTTCATATACGTTCTTTAGCTAATACTTTCACCTTCTTTTATCCAATCTCCCCACCCCCTCCCCTCTGACGTTTGTCAGTCTGTTCCATGTATCCATGCCTCTGGTTCTGTTTTGTTTGTTAGTTCATTTTGTTCATTAGATTTCACATATTAGTGAGATCATATGGCTGTCTTTTTCTCACTGGCTTATTTCACTTATCATAATAATTTCCAGGTCCATCCATGCTGTGGAAAGGATAAGATTTCTTTCTTTTTTACAGCCCCATAGTATTCCATTGTGTAAACATACCACAGGTTTTTTTATCCACTCATCTACTGGTGGGCACTTGGGCTGTTTCCAGATCTTGGCTATTGTAAATAACACTGCAATGAACATAGGGGTACATATATTCTTTTGATTTGGTGTTTTAGGATTCTTAGGATATATTTCCACAAGTATGGTCTGTGGGTCAATAGGCATTTCCATTTTTAATTTTTTGAGGAAATTCCATACTGTTTTCCACAGTGGATGCACCAGTCTGCATTCCCACCTATAGTGCAGAAGAGTTCCTTTTCCTCCACATCCTTGTCAGCACTTGGTGTTTGTTGATTTATTGACAGTAGCCATTCTGGCAGGAGTGAGGTGATACTTCATTGTAGTTCTAATTTGCATTTCTCTGATGATTAGTGATATTGAGCATTCTTTTCGTATGTCTATTGGCCATCTGTATGTCCTCTTTGGAGAAGTGTCTATTTAGGTCCTTTGCCCATTTTTAGATTGGATATTGGATTGTTTATTTCCTGGGTGATGAGTTGTATAAGTTCTTTATGTATTTTGGAGATTAACCCCTTATCAGATGTATCATTGGCAAATATGTTCTTCCATAGAGTGGGTCCCCTTTTCATTTTGTTGATTGTTTCTTTTGCTGTGCAGAAACCTTTTAGTTTGATGCAATCCCATTTGTTTACTTTTTCCCATGTTTCCCTTGCCCTAGGAGACATGTTAGCAAAAATATTGCTCTGGCAGATGTCTGAGATTTTGCTGCCTATGTTTTCTTCTAGGATCTTTATGGTTTTGCAACTTACATTTAAGTCTTTTATCCATATTTAGTTAATTGTGTATGGCATAAGTCGGTTTTCTAGTTGCATTTTTTTGCATGTACCTGTCCAACTTTCCCAGAACCATTTATTGAAGGGACTGATTTTCCTCCATTGTATGTAAATATAAATTTTTATCGAGTTCAGTTTCACCTGTGAATTTTATTTAGGGCTGATTATTTCTACCAGTAATATTAAGTAGGAATTAGATAACAGATTGGCAGTTTATTTCTTAGCTAATTTGTGAGAAAATAATATTGTAATTTTTTACTAATTGTTTGCACTAGGATTATTTATTGTGAACAAGATAAAAGATTAGCAGTGTACACAGTTACACTGTTTATATTAAAAAGTCTATATAAACTGTAAATATTCAGAAATCGTATTTTAAAAGTATATGATTGGTTTAAAAGTATAGTTGTTAATATTGGATATTATACCAATAAATGTGAGAGAAGTAAGAGGGAAAATTAACTTTATCAAGCTATTTTGCTCATTGTAAGAGTTACACCGAAGGTCATCTTGTCTCTTCATAGCCTTGTCCCCATCATCAATAATTACCTCCTTCAGGGATTCTCTAAGCAGCAGTGAATGTCAAAATTTCCTTTTCTTGTAGTTTATTGGGGTTTATTATATGCATCCACAGTTGCTTGGAGATTCTGGAGTTGCCCCCTAAGCCCCAAAGATGACTCAAAGTCCCTGAAAAAGTCTGTTCACAATTGGGTATACTCATTTACCTCTTTTACTTTTTTAGAGAGGGGAGAAATACCAAGCAAAGTTATCTTCATCTTCACCTCAGGGACCTCTCAAAAAGAGATCAGCTTTGGAAGATCTCACCAATGTGAGTATACTATCCTCTGCTGTGATTGTTGCATAAGGTTTAGACAAATTCTTCCTTGAGAGTCCTTTTCAGTTTACCAGACTCTGACCCTTTCTGGAATGTTGAGAGGTGATTTTTATTGGAATCAATGACTCAATTTCAGAAATTGCAAGGGCTCTTCTGCTGGCACATGCATCTGGGTTAATCAGTGAAGCTCTCTAGAAGCAACAGGTAGAGTGGTTACTAGGTATGAAATTGTAGTTAAATGAAAACTATGAGATCTTACATTTAGACAAAGTCCAGAGGTGGGTCAACTGGTTGCCTAGGCCTTGAAGGTAAGAACTGGTGGATTTGTTATAGTCTAGGCAGTGTTTATCAATTCAATCACTACGAGGATTTGGGAGAGGACATTTTTTTTTTTTTTGGTTGCATAGGACTGAGCTTAGCCAGCATTCCTGGCCCCCAAGCATTAAGTTCCAGTAGCATCCCAGTCATAGTGACAATAAA
>PVKM010003992.1:0-54468 GCA_004027735.1 Carollia perspicillata | reverse complement strand
GGGTTCCTCACATATCTGTGAGTTCTATCTTCTGGAGCTCTACTAGTTTCTCACAATGAAGTGTGCAGAAAAATCCCCTCATGCTTCTGGCAGAGGGAGGGGAAGACTAACCATTTTGAAATACATGCAAAGCATTCTGTTCCTAAAACAGTCTGCTTCAAGAGAAACTGTTTTATTAGAGCCAAACCTAGAGCCTGGGATTTTATCAGGGCTTAACCAAATGGTCAGGAGGGAATACTCAATTCCAGCCCTCTGTAGGTATTCTGTCCCACGTAAGAGGAAAATCAAAGCTGAGAAGCACTTGTGAAGGTCACACCCCAGGGGCTCGGGCTCACCGAAAGACTGAGACCTAGTCATGTACTATAGGGTAATTCTTCTCATCGGGTACCGTACCACCACATCACTAAAGTCTGAGTTACCAGTACCTTTTACCTGCTACATCATATCTAGCTTTCCACAACATCACCAACAGCAGCAGAAAATATGCAAAGCATTCTACAAGGCAACAACAACAACAACAACAACAACAACAAAAAAAAAACAGTTGGAAAAGACAAAGCAAGCATGAGCACCCGATGGGTCATGAATGTTGGATATCTCAGACTGGGAATTGACAACATTCCAAGGGGTGTCATGGAAAAAGTAGACAGCACTCAAGAGGAGACAGGTAATATAAGCAGAGAGATGGAAATTCTAAGGAAAAATAAAAAGAAACACTAGAAATCAGAAACATTGTAATACGAAATAGAGAATGCCTTTGGTGAGCTTATTAGTCAACTGGATATGGCTAAAGAAAGAATTGATGAGTCTGAGGATATGTCTAAGCCCTTAGTCTGAAGCTAAGACCTAGAGAAGTGGAGATGACATAGCTTTACAGTAGCAGTCACCAGATTCTCTTCCAAATTTGTCTGGAACCAAAGTAACTTCCCAGCTACTTACTCTCTTTGGTTCCTTCGTTTTCTCTTTCTAATATAACACAGTGGAATTAGTACAGGGAAAAAGGAGTCAGGCTCCCCACCCAGATATCTGGGGAACTGGGACTTAGCAGTGTTTCTATAACTGTGCTTAAGGGCTCACATGGGCCGAATCAGGGTCTGTTCTTTCACCAGTGATAGTCTGGTTGGCACCCAGCCAGCTTTGTGTGCACTTAGTACATAAGGGAGTTGGGACTTTCCACGCTGTGACTCGTAGAGCATGTGGACTGCCCCACCCTGGCATAAAGGCGTGTCAGACACCCGGCCTGCTCCACCAATTTTCTTCTGTCTGCGCAAACTCCACATGAACCTGCCCGGCCTTGAACAGCTGCAGGACAATTAGCAATCAATAACTTTATAGTAGAAGAATATGTGTCGATAAGGGGAAATATTCACTATATATTTTCAAGAAAAAGCAAAATATTTAAAAATCTGTTCACACTATGTTGAAAACAACATCAATAAAAACAAAAACAAAGGGAAGCAGAATCTTAAAAATTAGAATATAAATAATATATGAGCAAGCTTGCCTAAAAGAAAATGTTGAGAGATCTAGTAAACTTTTATTGTTATATTAATGGTCAAAGATAACATATTTTCCCATTTCGTCTAGTTACACAAATTTTTAGACTTTCAGATTTCAATATTAATAATAAATATTTTTCCTATTTTTACATTTTGTCTTATTACCTACCATCAGTACACAATAATAATAACGATGATTAATAATACCTGAGAGTAGTTCTGTTCATACAGGAGAAGATGGTATAACATGCTCAGCCACCAGAGTGGCCTTCTCTCTTCAGAGTTTCTATGGTTTACATATTTCCAAAATTTATGTCATCCAGGTAGAAGAGATAATAGCTACAGTGAAATGAAAGTTTTATTTTTATTTTTATTTTTTTTCAAGCTTGTCACCTTGGAAGATAAAATGACTCATTATTTTGCAACTCAGACAGGAGGAAAACAGCACATGGCATTGCTGACTGAGCTGCAAAATCAAAATTGACAAATCCTGGAGGAGAAGAAACTCACCATCGCAAAGGCAGGCATCACTGTGCATGCTGCCGGAACTTTCCTCGTGTCCTCCTGCCACTGCTCAGCAACCCCCGAGGTCCAGCTGACATTAGTTTGGCTTCTCAAAAAAGTCAAAAAGAGAAAAATAATTTTATCATAAGGAAAAAAAGAAGGTTGGCACAGAGGACTAGTCACTCCTCTGCGCCTGCAGTGAAGAAAGGTCAGAGAAAAAAGGCTGATGCAAAAACTCAGCAAGAGGGTGCGGGGAAGGAAGGAAGAAATAGATTTTCTTTTCACCACCAGTCTTCTTAAAACTAAACATAATTCAAGAGTAAATGACAGAGACTCACTGATGACAGGGGTGCTGTTAAAATGTTATGCTCATTCGCCACTAGTGGCAGTGAAATTCAGCACAATTCTTTTGAGAAGTGTTTTGACGAAAGCAATCAATCAAAACCATCTATATGTCCTTATAGTTTGATATGCATACAATGGATGTTCATGTTGGTATTATATACTGGGAAGATTAAAGCTAAGTAAACATACATTGACTTAGAAATACTTGTTCAGTAATTAATAAAATCAAGATATATCAACTTGGTGGATTATTCAATCATTAATAAAAGATCCAGATAGGCAAAATAGATAGGAACATAGAAAAATGTTTAGAGAGCAATGCTAATTCAGCAAATATAATACAGAGATTTGTATGTATACAATGATATGGAAAATATGTATATTCAAATAAAAAGAATGTTAGAAATAGGCAAAATAAAAATAACAGTGCTAAAATATTGAACTAATGGAACTTTACTCTTTTTTCTATTTTTAAAATTTATATAATGTTATGCTTTTCTTATCATAACAGGAAAATTGTAAAAGTGATTGAATACTTAATATTTAATTTTTGTGTGCCAGAAAACTAGCATTCAGATTAATCTCCAGAACACATTTGAGAAACAAGTCATTCTAAAATCAGATTTTTATAACTTACATAACAATAAACATTAAGGAAGTGTGAATATAATTACCTCTGGCTTCTGTTAATTTTCCTGTTACTAATCAGATGTGCACAATTTAAGATAAACAATGAAGCAAATAGGTTTCACAGTTAATCTAATGATCTCCACTGTTTCCCAAGATTTCTCAAGTTTTTACAAAAATGGAAAATAGCAATGTTTGTACACACTGTTGTGGTACATGGGGAAGATGAGCTCATGGGATCAAGCTGAGAACATGGGGTTGGGAAAGCTCCATTTGGGAGGGTTGCCCAGGCCCTACTTTTGACCCAAGTGCTAAAGGGTTAATAGTTCAGAAGCTCTGATCTGCAACATGGGTGATAAAATATGCAGCATAGAACTGTGAAGGTAAATTCGGTGGGAAAACTTGTGTGCATGTGTGTGCATGTGAGAAAGAGAGACAGAGAGAGAGAGGCAAACACTTGCAATGGAATTGGGTGAATGAGAACTCATAAAAATTCACCTTCCTGTTGTGATCTTTCATTACTACCTAAATTTGGTTTCAGTAGATAATTATGTTAAGAATGCCCTCACCCCCACCCCATCTGCAAATCTTTATAAAGTGCCCTGATCTTCCTTAGGAAGTTGAAGACAAAGAACTAGGCAGCCCCTAGTTACTCAGGAAACACATTTACAGACATATAATTTCTATTTTCTTTTTCCATCCTTTCTTTAATAAAGTCATCTGCAGTTAAATAATATTGAGAGTCATATCTTGTATAGTCATAGGTAAGTTTATGACCCTTTGCTTATTAGTGAACAGAGAAGATTTATTGGGAGAAAATGTGAGCTAAGAATTCTCCAAATATAGAATAAATAATTAGAACAATATTAACCAGCTTTACTTGAAACAAATAAAGAAAAAAGAAAAAGCAGGACAGCAGTGTTCTTTAAATCTATAGACACATCAGACAAAACACGTATCTTATCTATTTGCTATTTTGTATAAAATTAAAAGAGATTATGGATGTCTGAGAATATCAGATTTTAATTTTAGATAGTTTAATTATAAATATAATGCTCTTTCTCTCTCTGTGTCTTTGTTTATTTGGTCATTAAATTTAAAACAATGCTTAAAAGATCTGATGCAGCCTAACAGAATCTAGGAAATTTATTGACCACTCACATTATCAGTTATCTCCAGCGTGTAAATTAATATTCAGGGGTATTTGAGCCTTTTTAACACATTTTAGTTATGAAAGCAATTGCTGTGGATCTATTATAATCCAGAATAATAATTTTCAAATTATTTTCTCTGGATGGTGTACTTCAGAGAGTCTGCATATTTTTAATCTAGTTTTCATTTTTATATATGCTTCAGTTATTAAAATTATAATAAAATTAACATACTTTCTCAAAAGTACTTACCAAATATTTACAGTTTAGAACTACTGATACATTAATTTTTGTCCAGCTATGAAAACTCTCTTGCCATCTTTACCTGATTGAATAGTGTTCTGTGATTTCCTAGATGCTGTGCAATGGAAAAAAACCTCAAATTACATTAGAATGTTGAGGTGGTTATATACAGTTATATACTGTAACTGTTGCCCGTAACTTCTATTTTCAAATCTCTATTTTCACTAAAACCGCTCATGGTTCTCACTGGTTGAATTTACAATAAATATGTATAAATCTGAATTTATGGAATAAATGTATAGTTATAAAATAAGTTAATGTTTTATAGTGTGGAAGTTTATTGTAAGATTTTGTTTATATAAGGATTAATTTCTGCAACTAACTATACTCGAGAGATGTTGGATATTTTTGGGAACACAGATCTCATTGTAATGCAAACTTCCTCTGAAAGTTTGTAATAGGTAGGTGTGACGGAGTCTGCAATATGTAATTTACTAATGCAGAAATGTTTTATTATTTGGTGTAATAAGAAAGCACTTGCCTTTGACTTGTGGGGATTGAAATTGGCTGACACCTTCCAGACACAGCGTCTGTGGGGACCTCTGCAGCAATTATGATACTTGATTGTATCAAAAATACACTTTTAAAAACTTTTCCTTTAGTTCCTTATTCTTTATTTACTGAAGGGAAACTCCTATAAAAGTGCAATCACATGTTTGCTAACTAGAGTGTTAAAAACTACATATCCACAT
Source organism: Carollia perspicillata (assembly GCA_004027735.1). Lineage (NCBI taxonomy): Eukaryota > Metazoa > Chordata > Mammalia > Chiroptera > Phyllostomidae > Carollia > Carollia perspicillata. The sequence continues at coordinate 49,347 of PVKM010003992.1, read as the reverse complement.
TCTTTGTTCCAGAAAAAAAAAAAAAAAAAAAAAAATCTACTTTCGTATGGATGGTGTAGCACTACTACAGGTAGCGGGCAAAGTACACTGCCCATTCAGCAATAATGTAAGTCCCTCCTGATGCAACAAATATATTCCTTGTGTCTTTATTCTTAGTCTTATTACACTCAGTTAAGAGGATTAATCTACTGGTGGAAGTCTATTACTCTTTACATTAAGTCAAAAGAAAATTAGTTTTACAGAGAAAAATTACAGGGCAAAAGTCACATTTGATACTTTTTTTCTGTTGTTTTAATTAAGCTATATGCTAGATTTTAAGAGTAAAAATATTAGTAATAAAATTATTTTGGAACTTGGAGTAAGCCTTGATGTCTGGCACTGACTAGGAGTTCAACCTTATGAAACATGTAATCTGTGTGTGTAGCCGTGTTTTCCTCATTTGTGTCTCTTGTGCCAACTTTTTCACAACGTTGTCTTCTACTAAGCACATGTAGATATAGATACTTAAATCTTCCCTATCAGAAAAATCACTATGTTTTTCAGCATGGGGTACTGTTTATGATTACTTAAAAGATCTGAAGAAAGTAAAATTAACAAACATGTTTGTAAGTTCTTATTTATTTGGCCATTTAATTAATATTAATCACCTACACATATTAGGGAACTACTCATAAAAATTTTAATATGCACATGTGACTTGACAGAGTCATAAATTAAACATTATCTGAATCTCTCAAATATCTGACATTTGTCCACATCTATCCCAGATCATTTTTCTTGTTGATTTTTTTCTTCATAGTTTCCACTATCTCTACATGTTAATTACTCTCAAATTTACGTCTATGATTCATTTCTCTCCTCTGAGCTCCTCATATATGTAGCTAACTTTTTATGAAACATTTTAGACCTTGCTTTACTCTAAGTACTTTGTGCTCAATAAATATATTTGTGAATTGTTTTCACCTTGAATCATCTGTTTCCACCTATAATATATACTCCATTCAGATAGTGTCACCACTAACAACCCAAATGTCAAATCCAGTTCTGCCATTACCTCAGGCTCTCATTTGCCTGATACTTCTACATCAGCCATTGTACGATGATTACCAGTCCAATCGTTTTTATGTATCCTATACCCTTCCTTTCATCTTTATGTCACGTGATATTTAAATAGGCTACTCTGTGGCATCCCAACATTCAGGCTTGCTTCCTCTAATCTGTTTTTACATAGGCACCAAAATGATTTTTCTAGAATGCATATTTATCCATGTCTACCCTATGAAAAGAAATATGAACAACGTTTTATTGTTAAACTCCACTAGCTTCTATTTCAGTCTCCTGCTTCATGTGTAGCTACATTCAACTAATTAGTTTTGCTGAATCTTGTCATTCCATGACTCCACTCTGTTGCTTAGACCACAACACCTGCTTTAAATAATCTTTATGTGTTCAGCGCTTAGGAATTTTCTGTGTATCCTTTTAGCTCTCAGATTAGTAATTCCATAAAATACATCACCTAAATCATACAAATTCTTGTTTTTCATCTTCATGCCCTTTTTCTTTTTCATCCAGTGGTCCAGTTACATCTATTATAGACTGATGGGATGTGAGCAATATGTATGTCTTATTGTATTATAATGCTTGCAACACAATAGAAGGAACATGTACTATGAAGATAGAAATGCTTGTATAACTTAGTAATGCTTGGACAAGGTATTTAAACATTTAAAGAATGGAACAATTTGAAAACATACTGTTATCTAGCTCATGTTCCAGGTCCAGGTGTTTCTAAGCTTTTTTTTTTTTTTTTTTTTTTTTTTTTTTGGTTGCAGCAGCTTTTACATGTATAGTATGGCCTTGCAGGAGAGTTGCACTGATAGAGCCTTTTCTGTGGTTGAAAACTTGTGCAGTTCTCTTTGTTAAAGGTCTTTTTATTATTTTAGATGTCATTTATGTTCAGAACTCTTTACATTGGACTGTGTTTGCCTCAAAATAATTAATGGCAGAGAAGAAACACTTAAAAAAATTAGAAGCACTCCTTTTATCAGCAGTGTTATCTCTTGTTACCAATGGCTTAAGTAATTTCATTTCTGGCATTGCGTAAGTTTTCTCTGGTGTGAAAGTATAAACACACTTTTCTAAAGTTGTGTGATGTAATTGTACTCATTTTTATTTTCTATCATTTCTAGAACCAAATGTCATAGAAATAAAAAAAAACTTTCTACTGGTTATATTAAATCAAATAAATATTTAAAACATATATAGGTATATATACCTATATATGCCTCAGAATAATACTTGATATATCATGTACACTTAATAACTAATGCATAGAACAGTAAGAATAATACTAATAATTTCAGTGTATACTTTATGATTAGCCAGAGTGTGACAAATTGCAGGTGTTTCAATAAATAATTAAGAGATTAAGTGAATGAGTGACTGAGTTAAGTGAAGAAATTAAATCAAATTAGTGGCTGTAAACTGTGGTTGTTCATTAGAATCACCTATAGAACAAATTTCAAGACAACAGATGGCTACTTCTAAATAACAACCTACTGGATATTTGTAGTTTGAAAAGTCCATTTTCTCTGTGCACAGCAATATGAATGTACTTAATGCCACTGAGCTTTACACTTAAAAATGGTTAAAAAGGTAAAGTTTGTATTATGACATTTTACTGCAATAAAAAAGAAAAATAAAGTTCATGATATATTAATTATGCCAATGACTCTTAGTGACCAACACCCTGAGGGGAATCATAGAAAGGGTCATTCTCAAGAGTTGGGAGAGCACATATAGATTGAAAAACTCATACAGTGTCCACAGTTCTGGATGTTTTCACTTTATGTTGTTTTCCTTTGACCATGACATAATGACATAGAATTCACTAGTTCTTGCACTGACTTGATCAATTTCTGTATTAAATTATTAAACTTTTTGGAGTTTATCTTTCCTTACCTGAACCTAGTTAACACTCTCAATCTCAAGAGCTAACACCAGGTTAAGAAATGCCTAAAAAGGCCAGGGACAATCCTGTTGTCTAAGGAAAGCATAGTGGAAATGAATGGTGTCCACCCAAAATCAAACAACGGTTATGTCTGGATCAAATGCTAACCACAGTTACTTCACATAGCTTATATTGGCAGCTCTATAAGTAAACCATGGTGTCCAGAGGAGTTTCTGCTCTGATGTGTGTTGTCGCAAAATAATACACAAATGTTTGAAGCATGCCTTTATTGATTTTAGACATTTTTAATTGATAGTGTTAGTTTTTAAAAGGTGCAATTTTACTTTGAATTTCCTTCTGCTTTTTCCAAATCTGTCCAGCAGTGATACATGTAGTTGATTAGTAGTACTGTTTCTGAATCTAGTTATATTTCAATCAAGTTATGTAAAGGTTTCACAAAAAGAGCACATGACATAGAGATGAATCATTCTCCCAATTTGGTGGGCATGAGAAACATTCACGTTACTTGTTAAAAATACAAGGTGTTAAGCCCTATTCCCAGAGATGATTTCATAATTCTGGAGTGGAGATTATGATATGCATTTTTAATATACTAGTGATATAAATGGTTCAAACAAACACTAAAACCTGAGGAACCCCCTCTATTCCTGACCCCAGTATAATAATATTAAATTTTGACAAGTCCATGGAAGAATAGACATTATCTTTTTTTCCACATTACCATTAGATACTTTTCTGGCTCACCTTGCAGGTGAGCTGATGATGATTTAATGAGTAAAATGGCACACCATTGTTTTTATTCTTTCTCATACTTCTCTCATTTATACTAATAAGTTGTTATAGCAGCATTGCTTTTCCTTCCTAATTAGAAATTTTACTTTATATATTTTTTAACTTTCTTCAAGCAGTTTTGTTTTAAAGGTGTATGCACGAGACTACATTCAGAAAAAAAGTCTATAAAATCTGTGACAAAAGAACAAGAAAAAAACTTCACCTATTATACTAATAAGCATGCATGTGTTTATGATTGTGTATATATTTATATATAATTCCATTTAAATTACTGATTATAATAAAAATAGTATCTTTGCATTTCTCCAATGTTTCTAATAACTTTTGGAAATTTTATTTATAGTCTATGATAAAATGTTACTTTTGAAGTATGGCATTTTTCTGCTTTTATACACTTACATGAAAACTGTTAAAACCAAACCACATCACTTATAAATATTTATAAAGAAAAAGTACATCATGATTTTAAAACCACATGCTGCTTTTTCACTACTCTGTAGTAGTGATTAATGTGAACTAAGTGGAAGCTGCCATTTTGCTGATTCTTCAACTTCATTATTTATGGTGAGAAAAGAATGGTCATAGAAATGTGATCTTAAAAGTAACTCCTCTTAGAGGATGCATGCATTTTTGACTTAGATTATATTTAATTCACCCCAACTATCCTTGATACTTTACTATTTTTTCCTGAAGATTATAAAATTATTTCTAAAGTAGTTTTTGTTCAACAGAACTATGAACAATCAATATTATTCATATTATCCATTCAAAACATTGGAATCACCTAGTAACTCAGGCAAACTTAGGATTCCTATTTGTGAGCAACAGGCTAAGTTTCTTACTCTTAGAAATCAGATAGGACTTTAAGTGGAAAGAGGCAATATAAAATTAGACTACAGAACTGGCGGCAAGAGATGATTCTCCTTTACTTAGTTTTTCTTTCGTCCTTTCATAAGTGTCCTTGCCTTTGAAAAGCAGAAATCTGAATTAAACCCTCGGGCTGTTTCTTAAATTAATGGAGAAATTTCTCCCTCATCCTTCTCCGACCATTTTAAACTTACCTTAGAGGCCCACTCTAAGGTGTACCCTGATTCAGGGGAACTAAACTATGATTAAAAAGTTGTACTCATCTAAATTCTCCTTCTAGCATGAAAATTAATCGGCAGCACCCTGATGTAGCGAAAACAGATTTTGTTTTAACAGTATTTGGAAAAGTGAGCTGCTGCCTGCTCTTCCTTAGATAGTTTTTCAGTTTTCTCTTTTCTTCACTTTGCTCTTTGGTTAGTAATGAATTCTTTTTTATTACACATCTATTTTCTAAAAGATTTTATTTATTTATTTTTAGAGAGAGGGAGAGAGAAGGAGAAAGAGAGAGAAATATCAATGTGTGGTTGCCTCTCACATGCACCCCACTGGGGATCTGGCCCACAACCCAGGCATGTGCCCTGACTGGGAATATAACTGGTGACCTTTTGGTTCGCAGCCCATGGAATCCACTGAGCTACACCAGCTAGGGCAGATTACATATCTTTTTATCAAAGAGTTTTTTCCAAGTGGTGACTCTGCAATAATGCTTCCTAAGAACCATGATTTGATTGTGTTTTATTTATATTGAAACTGAAGAGTTGGATTGTTTTTAAAGTTGAGGCTGGATAAACGCTGTGAACTCAGGTTATTGACCTTTTTTCAGAGTAGCTCCCAATCTCTACCCAAATACTTTGGCACTAATTAAGATATAGAATTATGGAACAATCCTAAGGTGGGTGAAGTGATTGTTCAAGCACGAATAAGATTAAAAATTTCCATCAACACACAGAATGAACGCAGAGTCAGAAATTAATTTAATTATAAAAAATTTAAATATTTTAATGAAATGTTTATTTCATTAAATGTTGCTTTACAACTTTTTATTTTATATATATATCAAATAGCAATAACTACAGTTTTGGTTACAAGTTGTTTATTTATAATTAATTGAAAATAACTAACCCTTCTTCTACAAACGTTAAAATTTTGTTATTCGGATGAATCATAATTGGTTTAACATTGAAAATCATCTCAAAAATAAGAGACTGGTATCCATGACACCACCCTTAACCTTATAAGGGAAATTGGTTTCATACATACCATATAACTTGAATGAGCACTTATGACTCAGTCACAATATCACTTTATTATCTCATTGCTTCATATATTCACTGGTTGTAAGTTAATAGCATGCAAATCCGCAGCAAGAATTTGCAGAATAGCAATCTATTAATCAAAGGAAGTTGTGTCGTTTCTTAAAGAATATTATTTATTCATGATACATAGCTTAAATAGTGGTAGAATTTAGCTTAGTGTATATGTCTGTTACCTCATTATATTTCTTTCAATGGTTTTTCTTTTTTTCAGTTCAGATTTGCTCAAGGACATGGACTGTGAGGACATTTAGTATTCTGGTACAGTATACTCTGTTCTGTTCATCCTTTTTATTCCAAGAAGCTAGAATGTGAAATGTCTGTAAAACAAGGAAACAAACTCCAGTGGCTATTTCTTGTCTTAGTCTAATCCCATTATGAAACAGCACTAAGAACCATAGTAGCTAAGACGGTAAGCGTGTGACCACTCTATTTGTGTCTGAAATTCACCAAGGCATCGATTCTAATTTACATTAAGTAAAAAAAAGATACTTACCAAGCACAAACAAAAGATTTTTTTAAAGTACAAGTTCTATTCTGCTCTGATCATGTTCTTTGCAGTGAGATCTGCCTTGGGTTTAAGCTTTTACCTTGGATGGAAATCAGAAGAAATTGGATTCTAGAACCTGAAATCTCCTTGTTGGAAAAAATCAGTAAACAGAAGAGAGAAAACCATCCTTCACCACTGAGAAAAATTAAAATGCACCCTGTAAATGAGATTATGCACAAGATCATACCACAAGCAAAACATTTGTTTTATTTGTCAAAACATACAAGATGTACTGTAGGACACGTTATGTCTCCACTCTAGACGAAATCAACTTCATGCACAGTCCATTAGTGCTGTCATGAACAGTCTGTCCGAAGGTGAACAGTTACTTACTGCAGCACCACATGGTCTTTTAGAGCGAGTTCCTGAACTTTGTTCCCTAACGTTCTTGTTAAAAATACAGATTACTGTACCCTACCTGAGATCTACTGATCCTGTCTACTGACAGAATATATAGTACAGGAATTTAGGAATCTGTATCATTTGTAGTTAAATTTGCAAAATACTGCTTTAGAGGAAGGTAACAGAGTAACCAACATGGAGCTAGCTGTGTGTGTGTGTGTAGTACTACTTTACTAAAAGTAACATTTTGGTTTTTAAATGTCTCCCTAAAAATGCACAAACTTGAAAGAATGATATAGTTAATATTCAGTTGATTTTAGTTAATTTGCTAAAAAAGCATATTGCGGGTTCTGGCTTTTTGTTTTGTTTTTGTCAGAGGAGCATCCGTGTTGCAGTGAGACCAGGGCTTTCTCACAAGCTAAAAGGGAGGTGTCTGAGCCACTGTAACTGAGGTGGTTCTGAAATGTTATCTTCCTCCAGTTAAGTGCGAAAGGACAATTTAAAATGTGCTGCTAACTTTTCTCCATTAAAATAGTCCCTAAGAAGGAAATTTTGCATCTGATTTTCTCTATTAGCAAATATATTAGAAGTCTTTTAAAGCAACAATAAAATCAGCATGGCAAGTTCCATTTTATCATTTCAGAATTGTTGTTAGAGATAAAATTTTTATTAAAAGGATCAATTTAACTCCATATGTAACAATTATACAAATGCATTTTCTTATGATTATTACATTATTTTGTGAATTTAGCTTCATGTTGGGGAAAGTTTACTCTCTCTAAAGTTGTATATGTTTTACAGTAAGATATCCATTTTTCTAGGAGGAAGATAGGTACAAAGAGATTTAGCAACTAGCTGGAAGGCACACATCAATCAACAAAAGAGTCAGAAGTAAGGGAATGATTCCTCACTGACTGCCTGGCCTCTCATGGAAATGTGTTTGTTGCTATTGCTTGTTCTGAGATTACTTAGCCCAACAGAAATTCACATGCCTTGCTTTGTTGTCCACAGTAACCCTTTCTTGCAGCATTGCGGATGTCAAATTTGTTTTTGAGGATGATTAGTCAAAAAAATGCTTTTCCCCCTGCATTTAAATCTGTGTAGAGCCTTTCACAGGAGCCATTGTGAGGGGCAGATGCTCCTCAGCACAAGCCTCATCTTTTCCTCCTCCTGTGACCACCTGCTTCCTGCCTCAGCACTTGGATCCACCTCACAGCCCAGCTGCTGCCTCCGGTCCAGGCCCCACAGCTCTCTCAGTTATGGCGCAAATGCTGTGTGAGCAGTGACCCTTGTGGCTTTCCTGTCATTGTCCAGCTGCCTTCAGCCTGAGCACCGACTTTAACAGATTCCCTTCACATTTCTGCTGTCAGCCTGACGCCAGACTCCGCAACTTCCCTCGTCCATTTTGCTGGCCTCCTGCCTCTGTTAGGAGCTTCAGAGATTCTTGAACACAGCCCCATCTGCCCACTGATGCCTCCCAGTATCTCAACTGCCCACCTCCTTGGAATGTGCCCACTCGAGGAAATGAAGTGGAGGCTTCTCCAACATACAGTTGGAGATGTTCAACTAAGCTTCAAATTAATTTGAATTTTGTGAAAATAAGCATTAAAATATGCTGACATCATACTTAAGTCAGATGCAAAAGTTATCTTGGAGCAGGCTTAGAAGAAAAGAATAATAAGAAATAGGTAGTATAATTGCAATAGAAAACGCACTACAGTAGGAACTGAAATGTGTGAGGGTACTGGGTCTCTAATTTTTCCCTAACTTTAGCAACATTTCTGGTCTTGGAAAGTTGCTCTGCTGATCCAGGTCTCAAATGCCTCATTAATAAAATGTAAATTGTAAAATTCTGTCCACCTCAGGACCATGGCCTTGGCCAGGTAAAGGTTTAAGCTAAAATTCACTTCATTATAAAAGACAAAAATATTTAATATTTAACAAAATTTGACAACATGTAGTATTTTAAAAAGATAAAATTTTATGTTATGGTGGTAATATAAAAACAATAATTTGAAAATATATAAAATAAGAATCAAATTTCTTTAAATAAGATTGTTGACATCCTGGCTGGTGTGGCTCAGTGGATCGAGTGCTGGCTTGTGAACCAAAGGGTCACTGGTTCAATTCCCAGTCAGGGCACATGCCTGGATTGCCAGTCAGGTCCCCTGTTAGGGGCGTATGAGAGTCAACCACACACTGATATTTCTATCCCTCTCTTTCTCCCTCCCTTCTCCACTGTATAAAAATAAATAAATAAAATCTTTTAAAATTCATTGGCACTTTAAAATAATTTTTGTGGGTACACATAAATATATATTCTCTCTCATTTTTTCCTTTTTCTCTTACATGCACAAATTTGTGTACTTCTAGTTATCCTTTACTTTTTCACTTATATTATACGTCATATTACAATTCAAATTAAATTTCATTTAAAGTATATTTTCATTTTTTTAAATCTTTTAGCTTTAAGTGGTTATTCTATATTAACAATTCTCCTATATTAAAATTTTAAAATTCTGTATTTTAAAAATTGATATAATTGACATAACATCATATTACTTTTAACATAATACTTCAATATATGTATGTGATACAAAATGATCACAATAAGTCTAGCTAACATTTATTCACTACACATATGCTTTTATATTTTTTTCTTGTGATGAGTTCTTTTAAGACCTAATCTCTTAGCAACTTTTAAATATACAATACAATATTTTTAACTATTGTCACCATGCTATATATTACCTCCCACAAATTTATTTATTCTATAGCTAAAAGTTTGTACCTTTATAATACCTTTACTCATTTTTCACACCCCTCCTCCAATTTTGGAAACCACCAATATGTTATATGTTCCACCACTTATAAATTTGAAAAGATAATCTCACATTTGGAATCACATTTTTGATTTTTATAAATAAAGTTACAATCATAGACATTTATTAAGTATTATTATGTTCTAAGTACTGCTAAAGTTATTTTTTATATAGTACATCATCTAATGAACATATAGCTTGCATCCTGTTTTATTCCCTAAAGTGTCTAAATAAAAAAAGTGTGATGGGAAAATAGGCATAGAAAAAATAAACAGAAGCATGAGGTATGAAATGGATTTTGTGAAGTTTTATATATTCATTAGAAATGTACATCAAATTAGACTGTGTTTCTTTTAACAACCAAATAGGGAAGAGGGAGTATTGGTTAGCCTAGAGATGTGGTTACTTAATTACCAGTATTACAAAATGAAATCAACCAGTTCCCTGGAAATGCAGTTTCTTGGTGTACAGCTAGACCTCAGGTAATAAAGATGTTTGGTTATACCCTCTTTACTATGATTTTTATAATTAAAGAATGTGAACATGTTTATAAATCGTTTTAGACATTGCCAAACTTTTTTCCCAGACCAGCATTCAGTATTGTCACATAAACTTTCCAGTGCAATAGGTGGAGAGAGCTCTTTCTGTTTCATTAGTTTGTATTTCTTTGTTTTTTTAAGATTAAATATATTTCTCAGTGTGTTTACCTACAGTCTTATTTGTTAGTTTCTGAATTGCCCAATCCCTTATGTTTATGAAATTTTGATGAGGGTCTTACATGAGGAAGTTTGGGCCCATGGGGCTCTGGCATAGTATATGGATAAAGATTTCCTAATGTGTTATGATCCTGTTCATTACATTGTTTTCTCATGTATATATAATTCCACTATTACTGATTGTGGCACCACCTATTCTTTTTTTGTATGTACATTCTTTCAACAGAAATATTGCTTCAGAGTTCTGATATGCTCTTAGTTTCAAAATATCATTTAAAGTTGAATTAAAATGAGAGCAGGTAACAGGGTGACAATACATTTTGTCGTTTTGTTTGTATAAGCTGGACAGGCGTCCCATAAGCTTGGCAACTAGAAATACCTTATATTTTTACTAGATTCGATCTTTTAATTATATTTTCCATCGAAGTTATACATTTTCTCTTATCCTATGACAATCAATCTGTGCTGTAGCCCCCTAGTAAAAAAGCTATTATCTAATTTTCTTGGTAGTTTTTCTTCTTGCCTTTCAGAAAAATATTATATCTGTGACTTAGGATTCATTAGGTTAACACACTATTCTTATCAACTGCTTTTCTGTGTTGTATTGATTCCAAAAGAGTTTAAATCTTCTGTAAAAAGGGTGAGTAATTTTGTTTTACGTCTTTGCATTTTATGAGTTATGCCAACATTTATTTTAAAAACAAAGCCGTATGTTTTCAGGCACTGCTCTTAATCAGATAACTCTCTTAGCATGCGGCCTATTTCACTTAGAGCCTTCTCTAAGGAGGCATTTTTGACTATTTCCAAGAAACGCTGGACACAGTTTTCTCAGGGAGGCAACCTGCTCGTTTGCCATCACATGGACTGCATCTGCTTCAGACACATGCTGTGTGAACCGGGACTGCTGGCATCAGGAGAAAATCACTGCGGCGGCATGCTATCACGCTTTCCCCCAAACACGGATTTGTAAATATTCTGCAAGAGCCAGCCCAAAGGGTGGAGCCGTGTGGGAAAACAAGCACATGTCTTTAAATCTAATCTATGCCTTTAGAAGGTTATTATGTTATTTATCTTATTTTGTTGCCACAGAGTTTGATGGAGATTGTCAAGATTGGGGGATAGTGCAAAACAACAAAGAAAATAACTCGAACTTTTTAGTCTGAAGAAAATATGAGAAGGTTAAAGACTCGTATTAACAGAATTTGAGTTATATAATTTTGTAATTGATTAAAAATGAATTATCCTTTTTCAAAGACAGTTTTTATTTCTGTTCCAGTGTCTTTAAGAGAAAATGTGGAAGAGGGTAGAAGAGTGTGGTGGGAGGGAATGAGAGAATGTCTGTGAGTTTGGGTCATTTTTCCAGGATTTCCTTTATCTCGCTTTCGGATAATGCTCTCAGGACTTCTGAAGCTAATTTTTCCCTTTATTTTCCATCTATCTTTCACCATTTCTATCTAGAATGAAACATTGTTTTCTCAACACCGACATGGACAACTGCAAAGAAATAATACCATTGCTTTCTTATGTTCCAATAAGAGAAAATCAGTTGGTCAGAAGTTACCAAGCTTGTGTTTTGGTTTGTTTAAAGCAGCCCATTTCAATGTGATGGTTGTTACATACTGGAGAGTCGTTGGGGAAGGAAGCTGTGCATCCCTGTCCCTGTCAGGGAGCTAGCTTTACCATTTACAGAAAGTTGTTTTGAAAGCAAGAAATGTCCCAATTTGCTTGTCACACTTTCATTCTAAGCTCATAATATCCAAACAATATAAACATCATCTCTCTAATCTAGACTATCTGTAGTGGTCTATTAATTCTGGAACATCTTGCACTGTGTGATTTTCACCGATTTTGTTCTTTGACTTATTATTTTAAGTTTAAAATTGAAACTGTGGGGGTATTAGTATTATTAATTGAGATTATATTCTGAATGATCAGCATATGTTCAAAAGGTTATTGAGTTTTTGGAAATAAATGAAAAGCTACTCTTCAGTTTTTAATTGTCAAATTAGATTAAATTTAAATTTAAATTTACCTTAAGATTTTTCTTGGTCATCAATAGTAGGTTATTCCTAAAAGAAGAAATCTGGATTTTAACAGGCAAAATTTGTGTCTAACATATATGATATTAGATTTTTTAAAATTTATTTATTTATCTTTAGAGGGGAAGGGAAGGAGAGAGGGAGAGAAATATCAATGTATGGTTGCCTCTCGTGCATCCCCTGCTGGGAACTGGCCTGCAACCCAGGCATGTGCCCTGACTGGGAATCGAACCACAATCCTTTGTTTCACAGGCCCGTGCTCAATCCACTGAGCTACACCAGCCAGGGTGATGATATTGGATGTTTTGATGTTTTCGATGCCTACTCATAAAACTATATAATGTTATAGCTGTTTTTCCCAAACTATCTTAAAAATCTATTAGTCAACAAACCTCCATTTAGTAGATAAATAGCAATGAGCAAGAACTGCATCTTGGCAGGCTTTGTGGTGTCTTGGGACAGAGTATGACACTCCAGACAGAGTCTGAGGACCTGGGCTTGGTGACTGGAGGAACTGGTCAAAATTTAGGACATAATAGCTTTAAATTTGTGGAAACCTGAGGGTTTCCTAGAGAGACCTGATGAGTAAGCTGCTAGTCTTGATAATTAAACTCTTTAGTTAGACCAGCCTTATCTTGTAGTAGTAATACGTTATGGAGCAAGAAGCTGAAGTATTTCGCTTGATCCCGGTATTGTTTACAGGGACAAGAGAGTATACTTGGCCCCAGCATTAACACAAGGCAGGAAATTATGTCATTTTTAATTTATTGTTTTTGTGTTTAGTTTCTGAAATTAGTAGTAATAAAACAGAGGGCTATAATTCTTAATGATCATTTATTAAAAATATCTAAAAGCTTAATTTGAAGATTTTTAGTTTTTTCTTCATAAAGAAGAGTCAGGTTAACTATTATTTTCATGTTTCCCTTATCTAAAATTAGTGATTCTACTTCTGTACCTAGCAAACAAATTTTAAATTATAGTGCAATTTCTTAATATATAAATTTTATATTTACTTATGCTGAAATAAATCTCCAAAGCTTTTTGAAGTTTTCATACCTGAGGTTGATTTTGAAGAATACTCATTAAGATCATGTAAGAAGTAAGGATAAATCTAGGGAAGAAGAATGTTTAAATTTACTGAAAAATTATTTTTTATTAAAATAATATATTCTCACTAACTTCTGTGGGAATAATGGCTGGAAAGAGGACAGATGTAAAACAAAACTTAAAAGTTTAAGAATATTGAGTTGTTAATTTGCATAAAACTTTTTATAAAACATTACAGAACATAAATATCTTACATTAATATTAAAATATTGTAATAAAAAGAAAAAAACACCTTAAATGTCTGCTCAACAGGCTTGTAGGCATTATAATAATGTTTAAAAAAACTTTTTAAATTAAGGAAAATTGCATATAGGATAATTAAGATAATAAAACCAATAAAATCATATTTTCAATATACAATATTTTAAGACAGACATTATTAGTTGTTTCTCTAATGCTATTCAGTTTATTCCATTTTCTTACACTAATTTGGTCAAGGGGAGAATCCCCAGCTAAATACCATCCTGCCTCAAACCCTTTAAGTTAAGGGTGAGCAAGTGATAGTCTGCTATGCCTATCTGGGCAACCTGCTTTACTGACATAAGCATTAATGTTTCCTTCTTCTTTCTATGTGAAATGCAGACAGCAGTCATCTTGCCAGAGTGAAGTTAACATAAAGACATACCTACAAAGCTAAGGATAGAAGAGTAGTAGAAGGAGAGAGAAGGGGCATGTTCCCTGGAAGTACTGTAATATCCCTCGGCTACCTATCTTTGCAATGCTTGTTACATTAAAAAAATAACAAAAGATTTTGGGAAAATTAGGAAGAACATCTTCCTTTTTGCGAAGCCACAGCAAACAGGTTCCAGGGCATGCTGTTGGACACAATCTCTGCCTGATATAAATCTCAATTCTGCAAATAAATCAATGAATGGAAGAAAATAGATCCAATATTAACTGCAGTAATTTCTGCATGTTGTACTTATAGACAATTTAAAATATTTTTCTATCTGTGCTATATATTTTAAAGCATGTGCAGTGATAATATACATTTAGCTGGTGATCAGAAATAAATGCATTTATATACAGTAAAAGTAAAAATATTTGTGTTTGAGTAGATTTATGGGATGACGAAGTTGATACACCTACATGTTTCTGTGACAAACACACCAGATATACTTAAAGATTAGATAATATAGTGCCTTACACATCACAAAAAGTCTGTTATCCCTTTTAGGAAGAACTAATATGCTAGGAAACTAATATATTTTTGGATGCACTGGGAATGTGCCCAAACATGCCTAACACGTGTGAATAAAGGGAATCCAACATATTTAAGCAGAGAACCTATGAAGTTCCTCTCTATTCTTTTATAGGTTGTTCACAGGTTTGTTTAATTCAGTAAAGAGGCTTATAGTACATTGTGTTTAGAATCACCCAACAACAGTTAATAAATGCTCCCACATGTACGTGTGTGTGGTGGCAAGGTGAGTGGAAAGGGGGTGATTATGTTGACTAACCTTTAACAAAAGTAATTCACAAAATAGTCCAAAACCCTACTAGTGGTTCTTTGAAAAGTGTTCTTTATCTGGCTCATGACTGGTCTCTTGTAGTTCTAATATTTATGAAATCAAGCATGCTTGTGTTTCTTTTATGAAGTGATCATTTAATGAGAAGCTGTTTTAGTTATCCCAACCATTATGGTGAAGATTTATTTTTTATTTCCATTTCTCTGGCTCCTTAGGGTTAAGATGTATTTCCAGGAGCCTGTAGTTAAAACACCAGGTATGATGCATTAATATGTTATTAACCATTACCTTTTAGCCACATACAAATGTCTCCAGTCTCACTCAAAGCTCTTAAGAAAAAAACCTTTTCCACGAAAATTCACATGGAAACCTCCCAATTCTTCTCCCTTTTGCTTTTCAACCTGCATAAGCCTTGCATTCAAAAGCTACCACATTAGTATCTATGGCAGCATAACAAATTAAGATAGACTGGGTGGCTTTAAAAGCAGAATTTTGTTTTGGCACAATTTTAGAGGCTAAGATTCTGTGGAGGGCAGGACCAATGAAGTGTCATTGGTCCAATTAAGATAGCATAAAGTATATAAAACAAAGTGGAGTCACTTATGCCAATTAAAATGGCTGTCAGTCAGCCATGATACTTTGGCTCAAGAGGAAAATTACCCCAGTCAGAGTAAACACATTTGGCAAGGAGACATATCTGTCCACGTGTCAGAGCAGACACACTGGGCAAGGAAACTCACTTAAGATATCTGCTTAAGTGATCAGAACAGCGGTGTTTGCAGAATGGGGACACCAATAGGTAGTCTCCAGGAGAAATCCCACACTCGCCAGCAGGAGTGTCAAGCAGAACAGCCATGTACCACCCATAGGCTCCTGGGAAAATTGCACATTTGGCATCAAGGGTGCCAAGACATTTATCAAAAAAAACCCAGAAGGGTGGAGTACACCACTTTCAAGGTATAACTGAGGCAGGTTCCAGACCACTGCTGAGAGAACTGAGTTTCACACACCGTAATGCTGCTCCACACCATGCTGGATTCCCTTAGCATAAACCGCAGACTCTCTGCCCTGCTAGAGTGAGGACTTCACCTGTCCTGCTGCCCACCTGACTCCACAGATCCTCCCTTGCAACAAGCTGACAATTCCCTTGCACACTGTACTGTCTTCCAGACCTGCAGACTGAGACTCTGGGACCTGGTTCGTTATCCCTCATTGATTGCTGTGTGTAGTTTTCTTAGTTTGTTAGAGTTTCATTAGGATATTAATGTGTGTTGAAGTTCTACTTTGAGTGAACCTGCATTCAATAAAAGCTGAGTGATTAGCATAGTTACTATGTGTGACTCTTGTCTGTTCCTTGGTGCTGGGTTGCTCAAGCAGGCAGCTAGCCAAGCAGTTGCCTGGCTGACTTATAGGAAAGATTAAATTACGAACAGACGCTCCTGAGAGAATCCAAGATCAAATGTCAGCAGGTTTGCAGACAACCTCTCTTCTTGGCTTGCTTTCTTGGGTTGTCCTCACATGGCCTTTCCTTGCATCACTTGAGTCTGCATGTCCTAATCTTAACTTCTTATAAGAATATCAGTCAGGTTAGATTAGGTCCCATTTTAATTTAATTATCTCTTTAAGAACTCTATTTTCAATGTTCTATTTATAATCACATTCTGATGTACTAGAGGCTGTGCTTCAACATATGAATTTTTCGGGGACACAGTTCAGTTCTCTCATAGCCACATTGGCTCTAAAAATCACCAGTAGAACCCAATGAAAGAAACTAGGAGGAAAGCTGGCCATTGATGTGATGAGATATGTAGACATAAGAAAGGGATACAAAACAGAAGACACCATCACCAATAGAGACTCTGACTTTTCTGAAGTTAGCTGACACCTCCGTTATCTTTTGTCTGTCAGAAAGTATAGTAGTCTAATCAGAAAGACCACTGTCTTCCACATTACAAAAGTACTCGGTTTCTAGGATTGGTAATGCAGAAAAAATATAGGCTTTAGAAACATGCTTTCCAGGGATTTTGAGTTTTATATGTATCATCAACCAACTGTGATATTGTTGCTGCTACTTAGTCTCATGAATCTCTTAAATACCCTGATTCTTTTTTTTTTATTGTTCTTCTATTACAGTTGTCCCAATTTTCCTCTGTTGCCCTTCCCTGGACCACCTATCCCCCATCCCACAGTCAATCCACACCCTATAGTCCATGTCCATGGGTCACTTATACTTGTTCTTTAACTAGGCCCTTCTCCTTCTTTCTACCACTATCCCCCTTCCCTTCCCCTATCCCCTGTGGTCCCCATCAGTCTGTTTTTTGTTTCCATGCCTCTGATTCTATTTTACTCATTCATTTGTTTTATTCATTATGTTCCACTTATAGGTGAGATCATATGGCATTTGTCTTTTATCACCTGGCTTATTTCACTCAGCATAATACTCTCCAGTTCCATCCATGCTGTCATGAAGGGTAGGAGCTCCTTCTTTCTCTCTGCTGCATAGTATTCCATTGTGTAAATGTACCACAGTTTTTCCATCCACTTACTGATGGGCACTTCAGCTGTTTTCAGCATTTTGTTATTGTAAATAACACTGCTATGAACATGAACTGAAGATGATATCTCTTAAAAGATTCAGGTGCAGTATAAATGAGAAAACATATACACATTGACACACACATAACAGACCTTAATAGATGTTTAATTAATTTTTAACTACAAATTCACACTATCATATAAGCTCTGAGAAAATACTGCATAAACCATGTAAGTTTTGAAATGGTGAAGATGGCTGAAGCAATGGGTACCTTGGGTGGCCAGAGGCATGCGAAATCTCAGGTGGTTGGCAATAGAAATCAGAAACCAAAGGATAAACCGGCATAGATTGAATAGAAAGTTTGACTTTTACCCCATATTCCTGGCTAATGTGCAGGGTATGGGGAAAGGCATTGCCAGAAAGAGCATTGTCTATAGAACCCACTGTTAGCAGCTCTTCAGGCTCTAGAGAACTGGTCAAAGGAATTCTCTGGATGAGGAAGGTAAAGGAGGTCAAATCTATGGTGATGAAAGGAGACTGGACTTTGGATGGCAATCATGCAATGCTATATACAGAAGATGTATTGCATACTAAAACTTATACAATGTTATTAACCAATGGCACCCCAATGAATTTACTTTAAAAATGAGTAAATAATATTACTCCTCAGAGAACACTAGTTAGTCCATTGTTCTGTGTCTCACTCTGATATTATATGATAAACTGGAAGGTCAAAATAAGACTCTTTTTATGGAACTTTGTACTTGTTTGTTGATGCTTCTAGTTGCTTATTTTCCATACTTTTCTAGGCATTTGCGTAATGGATTTGGGGTATTGACAGTTGTATAGTCATGGATTTGAGTCGTGCAGAGTAAATACCTAAATGTTTGTTTGCTCTGTGCACACACTAAGAAAGTAAACATGGATGTCTTTTAAAATCATGAAAAACTACTATAGAGCAACTCAGGTTAAGACAGAGTCTGAATCATCCTTCAAAATAGCAGAACAAATAGACATAGAGCTTACTGGTGCTTGGCCATTTTTGCATTGACTACCACCATATAATTCCCAAAATACTGCTTCAGTTTTGTGTGCATTCTATGTATATCACCCTTTCCTATCCTGGAAATAAAAACAATATAATTTCACTCAGTACATAAGCTTCTGAATATTTGTCTTTTTCACAAGTTTCATTGTTAATTGCCCAGCACCTGCCAATTTAGTTCATAGTAAATAATGCTCAAAAGCTGAGCTGTTTTCTTTCCATGTCCATCTACTTGTGCCTCATTAAATTATAGTGCAGGAGAAACTGCAACATAATAAAGGCACGCAAAGATGTATTGGAAAATTATAAGGAAGAAAGATGAGATGACAACTATAAAAGACTGTGAAAGACGATAACAAGATAGATAGGAAAACAAGTGAAAAGAAAAATTACCACACTATTAGGGCTTTTGTGTGTGTGTGTGTGTGTGTATGTGTGTTCATTGTCAGCTTCATTCAATGTAATTGGCTTCCAAGTAGTATATGTATCTTTGAGGATATATTCATGCATAACTTCTGCCCAGAATTTCTACTCATCCATTTAACCAGACATATTTTGTTTAGATTGTACTCAGCTTTTCTCATTTTTTTAAAAAAGAATTTTGCCTGTACTTAGAAAGCCATGGCATATAGCACTAATTACTTTACAAATAAGGTCTCTCTACTTACTTCACCAAGATAATCATTGTTCTAGTCACACTGGAGAAAAGAAGAAGAACCAAGCCCTTCAGATTAATACTATGACTTTATATTTATAAAATCCTCTTAGGCTTTTTACTTTACATTAATAGTTTTTGGCAAAATGAATTAATTATTGAATGAACCAATAATACTTATTAGCATTACGACAGAGTTTCTTTTTGTTGTTGTTTAGGTGAGGCACTATAGAACAGAAAGAAAACTGAAAACATAAGGACCATTTTGCTTTTTTTCCTGCTTGCTTCTCAGCAAAGGGTGTTTGATGGAGGAAGAAAAAAATTTAAATTTAAAATAATCTCTTTGCTGACTTTTCTTTCAAAATAATTTTTTCCTTTATTTTTACTGTTTACACTGTTACAGATGTCCACACTGTCCCTTTCCTCTGCCTGCTTCCACCCAGCCCCCCTTCCCTCTGGCCTGGCCATTACCCCACTATTGTCTGTGTCTGTGAGTTTTGCATATATGTTCCTTGGCTAATCCCTCCGCATTCTTGCATTCAGTCCTCCCCACCCCCTTCTCCTCTGGCAGCTGTCTGTTCCATGTGTCCATGCCTCTGTTTCTGTTGTGTTCATCAGTTTACTTTGTTCATTAGATTCCACATGTCAGTGAGATTATATGGTACAAATTCATTTGGATAGTTGTTTTATCTTAGATCATGTAAGAACTTAGACATTGAATATATTCCAACACTTTATCAGTTTATAAACTTCTGAAAAATAATAAGATTAGACAATTATCCTGGTTATCAGAAGCAATTCAAGAATAAAGACAAGTAAAAACTTATTTTACTCATATATGTGAGTTCTCCTTTCTTGGAATAACTATAAAGATGAGAGACAATCACAAAATTTAGACTTTGTAGCTTTTGTATGTTTGTTTTTAAATACAAACCATAGTTAATTCTGAGTCAAACAGTTCTATCAATTGTTTTGTGAAGTAAATGTTACCTTAGGCTATGAAATAGCCTACTTAAATATATGTCTTTTATGAATGCAGTTCTTTGTTTTTCACTTCTTTAATGTATGAATTGCCAAAGTATCTGCCCTTGTCTCTTCTTTCTACATTTTCTTTGTAATCTAATCCACTCCCATATATTCATCAATACTGCAAGCCATCATAATTTCTGGGACCTGCTGATTTCACACACAGGTTGCCTGGGAGGCAAGCAAGCAGTGTTTTCGAAACATTGGAGTGGAGATGGCTACTTCAGGTCCCAATCAGAGTTCCCTTTTCTAGAACACAAGAGAAATTGTCACTATCAATGCTACACACAACCCATCATCTATCTATCTTTTGTGTGACAGAGGTATGTGAAAATTCTAAGATATTTCCATGGTGCTTATGTCCAAAATAAAAGCCTGTGTAAGCATGAACATCAAGAAGATGAGACTTTCTACCAAAAAAAGGCAATAAGAATTACAAATTCAGGGCAGCTCAGACAATAATGGTGCCATAATTTTGCAAAAAAATTAAAGTTGTCCCTCATCCCAATGCTACCCTCATTCTGAATTCTCTTTTACACATGGTGTTTATCATAACAAATTGATGTTCTAAGGTATTTCATGCTAAATAAAATATCTAAAATTTCAAAAATAAATACTTTTATAAAATACATGATTTGCCAAAACTTCTAACACACATATTCATAAATATTGCATAATATAAAGTTTAAAACTAGAACTTAACCTTCTTTTAGTGGGTTAGACAAACACTTCAGTGCAGAAGCAAGTTAACCAAGTAATGTCATAATTAATGATATGTTAATAAATTATTTTGTTCTTTAAAGAAGTGTAGTGAGCAGATGTATAGTAGATGTAAGACTGAGTTTGGGGAGACTTACTAAAAGAAAGATAAGTACCAGTTTTAGACTTTATTTTGTATCTCTTGCCTGATGTGGCAGATTATATTTTTTCAAATACTTGCAATACCATTTCTCAACCTACCTATTCATCTTAAAGGTGATTTGCCACTCCTTCCACTGAGAATCAAGGCAAGAGTTTCCCTAAATTTCTTAATATTTTGTCATAATTGCTGAAATATCTTATCATTAAAGAGACAGTGGCCCAAATATGAGACTAAGCTTAAAGGCATAGTTTACACATGATTAGATCTGGGTTTAAAGGTTTATGGTGTAAAGATAACTTTTTGGAAGAATGGTGCTATGTTTAGGAATGGGTAGAAATTATCCTTAATGGCCAGTTTTTTAAAAGCACAAGCTTTGGGGATGATGTGTTTTGAAATTCCTTTATACAAATAAATAATAGAAATTTTAGTTAATTTTCTTTATTTTTTAATTTTTTATTGTTGTTTAAGTACAATTGTCTCCATTTTCACCCCACCATACCCCCCCTGCCTCACCCAATTCCACTTCCCATCCTTGATCCTAACTTCCTCTGGCTTTGTCCATGCGTCCCTTATACATGTTCCTTGATGGCCCTTCCCCTATTTTCCCCCATTATCTCTCTCCCTCCTCCCCTCTGGTTACTGTCAATTTGTTCTTTATTTCAATGTCTCTGGTTATATTTTGCTAGCTTGTTTGTTTTGTTGATTAGTTTCCACTTATAGATGAGATCATATAATATTTGTCTTTCACTGCCTGGCTTACTTCACTTAGCATAATGCTCTCCAGGTCCATACATGCTGCCACAAAGGGTAGGAGCTCCTTCTTTCTTTCTGTTGCATAGAATTCCACTGTGTAAGTGTACCATAGTTTTTGATCCACTCATTTACTGGTGGGCACTTAGGTTGCTTCCAGCACTTGGCTATTGTAAATTGCGCTGCTATGAAATAAAATAAAATAAAATCATATTCGACACTGAAGAGCATTTATTATATAGGCATTTATATATGTCTGTATGTATATGTAACTATATAGATAATACAGTGATGTATAGTATTGTAATGGGTATCCTCAGTGTTTTCCACCAGTTTTAAACAATGCAGCACAGAATAGAACTTATAGTAGCTTCTCAGACACTTGAATATTTCTAAGGCTTGCAATAAACATAAGTGCATTTTTTGATGATTAGATATGTAAATAAATGCAGTTATTTGGATTTCCAAATATGCATTCAAACTGTATGAAGTGCATATTCAATTTTATATTTATTATACATTTTTTTATTCAATAGATAAACAGCAAGTGGTTCTTGTCCTGAGACTATGAGTTGTGATTTAGACAAATTTACTCAGTTTTTCTCCTTGTGAGATTAATTTCTGATAGGAATAAGAAAGTATTGTTTTTGTTCAACTCATTTGATCTTGTATCTTACATTACTTCCTAATAAATGCCTGTTACTTTTTATTTATTCATTATTATTTTTACTATTATTATTTTATTATAACAATTGGGTCATATTGAAGATCATAAATGATCTGTGGAAAGAATTAAATACTGGGGTAAATGAGTGTCTCATCAAGCTCTTAGGTCCCAAGAGTGTAAAGAAGAAAAATAAATCAAAAAATAATTTACATTGCTATTCAATGAGAAATAATGCAAATTGAGATCACTTAATTTAAAATACTTTTATCTGAAAAATAAACTGAGACATGAAAGAGTAATTGTACAAATACTGATGGCAAATGGCGTTGTAATTAGAAAGAACATGTATATCAAAGAATGTTCCTTTTTTGGACCATTTTAAATATGCTAATGACATTGGAACCATGCATTAGATACTGAAAAAAAAAAGAAATAATGACACAAAGAACAAAGTGAGGCTGTATTTATACAAGAGTTTTCTTTGTTTAATTCCTAATTATTTATTTTTATTTATTTATATGAATTAATTTTAAAAGAACTGAGAATAGAAGTGAAAGAAAGGAGAACTGAGAATATGTATTTATATTGGTACTAATGTACTTAAGTTTAAAATTATAAAATAATCACCACCTATTTTTGGTCAACTTAATGTTTTATTTATTTATTTATTTATTTAAATTATTCTAGTTTTCAATTACAGTTCTCTCCATTTTCTTTCCACCAGTCCCCCTCCACCTCAGGAAAACCCACCTCCCTCCCTTGCTCCCACTCTCCTCCTTGGTTTTGTCCATGTGTCCTTTATAGTAGTTCCTGAAAACCCTTCCCCACATTGTCTCTCTCCCACCTCTGGCTATTGTTAGACTGTTCCTAATTTCAGTGTCTCTGGTTATATTTTGTTTGCTTTTTTCTTTCCTTGATTATGTTCCAGTTACAGGTTGCTACTTATTTTTAAGTGGGGTTCTATTAGACAAAAAGCACAACTGTGGGTAATATATAGTATTTATTACAAGTATTAGTCATTACCCAATTGTGGGAGATAAGTAGCCCAGTTCAGGCTCTTGCCCCTGCTTCTTGTGTTGGGCCTGAAGTCAACAGGGCCAGAAGTGAGAAAGAAAAGTTGGATTTGAAGTGGAGAACAATGTTAAATGGAATGTGGAAGATGGGACTCAAATCCAAAAGGATGAACTGAACCTGTGCACCTGTCTCTCACAACCTGTATCCTTGATGATGTGAGTTGTGTACAGATTAAACTATTACTCTTCATAGATAGAGTCATATACATTCCTGGCTCATAATGTACAGAAGGTGAATGCAAAATGAGCAGTAGCTGGCAGAGTGATCCAACTGCTGCCCCAAGGCAACAGGATGAGCCAACATCAATGGCCAAGTTCATAAGTAGCGGTACTATTTGACCCCATATCAATGGGGGTGATATCTTCTCCAAGGGGGCAAAATTGATTCAGGGGTGGAATAAAAATACGATAGTTTTTGGTCCTCCAAAATATAATCCAATGGGATAAAATCTTGTTTCTTAGTATTTAATTTCAAGAGGATGAGGGGGTAATTTTGAAAAAAAAAAAGAAGTTAAAAAGACTATCAAAAGCAAGAATAAAAAATAGTGTTGAGAAACAGCACCTCCATAACCCCCAGATGTAAACATGAAGATTGCTTCACTTCTGTCTTCCAAATCTCATGGAAATTTCTGTAATGGACAATCTTATGTTGACACAGAACTAAGGTACCCTACTTATATCTCATGACATTTAGTATATCTAATGTTCTATACCACAGTGGAAATATCTTACCTTTTGGAGAGCTAATTTCAAATCAGCATCTATACTCTGAGCTAGTTCTCTGATATTGACTAGTTATATATTATTCCTGATCATAAAACACAAATCAGTGGTAGCCTCTGTTGTGAGATGCCACACGTGACAGCGCTTTCTGTAGAGTGACGTCAAGGTGAGTACATACCGTCAGCTAAAACGTGTACTTTGTGCTGTGTAAAACTAAACACAGCCCTTTAATAACATTTACATATTAGAATATATTTTGGACATTTCTACGTGTTTATTTATCATTTCATGTAGCTCTTTTACTTTACAGTGGTGGACACTGGTTTTCAGATAGGGTAGGTACTTTAGCCCGACTTGTCAGTGGTAGAGTTCCTGGTAGCTCTCACACAAGTAAAATCACACTCTACATTTTTACAATGACACAATCTGCTTCCCACAAGATTATGAATCACTGTTTTTTAAATAAAATTGCATGTATTTTTCTGTAATACTTTGAGAGAATATTTTCTTTGAATCTCAGACAAATTAGTGATAAATGGTGCAGGTGGTCTGGTGTTGAGAATCCAAGTTTTGAAGTCAGAATCGAATTCTTCTGATCCAAGTTTCATAGCTCATTGATCCACAATCTTTCCCAAATTACTTCCACTCTTTAACTTCCAGTTCACTATGTAAAATGTGTTCAAAATAGTCAAATGAGGAAAATTTGCATTTACAAGTGGCAAACAGTATGCTTTAAATAATTGTTGTCATTATTCTCAGTTGTACTCTGGTTGAGTTTTACAACTGATGTGCTAATGGCAGCAAAACATATTTGCTTGATGAAAAACTAGGGAGCAAAGTTTTTTTTTGTGTGTGAGCTGGTTTACAACAAGAAGTAATATTTTTCAAAAAATCTGGTCCACTGTGGATTTCCTTAACTTTATAGCTCCAACAGCTAAATTCAGAAAGCCAGTAGTGCAAGATATTTGAAAGCCAGTGGACCATGAGGCTGGACAAAGATGCATTGTTGTGTGAAAGGCTGGCTGCAGAGGATATCAGTTGAGAAATGATTATTCAAACTGAATGATCCATATGGTGTTGCATTGCATTATTCCAAGAATGTCTTGCTAAAGCAGATTTTGTTACAGGACTCTGAAACATTTTTACTATACACTAAATGTGGAATTTTCATCAGGACAAAATTGTCCAAATTTCTTCACAGTGATCAGGTGACCTCAAACTTTCACTGAAAAGGATTCATTGAAAGATACTTGTCCATTAGTTTTATTTTAGATTTCTCAGAGGTAGTTATACTAAACTTGATTTTACCACACAAGTGATGCTATTGGCTTCCTTTGCTTGCACTTTTATCAGAGAAAGGGCAATGGCAGTACCTGAATCTAACATGTCTAAAATTTTGTAAACACCAATCTTTCCAATTTTATTCAACAAATTCTGATGTTACAGATCTGCAAAGCTGTATTAATGTACTCTAATATTTTTGAGAAATATAATTTATTTATTTAAATTATTTATTTAGTAATTAATTATTTAGTGATTTAATATTTTACAATAGCGTTGCTGTTGTAATCATCATCTTGTTTTGCATATAAATACTGACATTTGCGGAGGCAAATTCACTTTCCTCAGTGTCATATGAAGAAGATGAAGAATACAAACCCAGGAATGTTTGGTTCAAACTCCACACATATGTCTCACTATAATACATCATTCACTTGTAAATCTCTATCAAACTTGCTGTTTGATAGTATTTTCTGATTGACTTTTCTTTCCAGAGAAAAAGCCTTAGTTCAAGTTTGCTGGCACTGTTTTTTGTGCTTAACTTCTTGTTTCTTATGGGTGGTGTTCAAAATCATTCTCAATTACTATAAAGTATTTGAATTTCCTGTCTAGAAAGCATCAGTGGTTCCTAGAGTGATTATGTCTCAGTTTGCCAGAGGCAGTCTTGGTTTGGGCCTGTTGTCTCATTGCACTGTCTTTATTAGGATTTTTCCCCAATTGTTTTTTTTTTTTTTAATTTTTAACAATGCATTTTTTATTGCTGCTGTTGTTTTTATTCACTGTTACAATAAAATGAGCTGAGATAGGTTTGTAAGACCTAAATCATGTACTCACAGCCTTTGCCATAATGCCATTTAGTGATTTGTATTAATCATATGCAGTGAACTGAATTTTCACTGCTGACACATGGTTTAATCTGAAAGAGTAACTCTTTTCCTGACCATTTTCTGACTGTACTTAATTAACTTCTTTCTTTCAAAGTAGCATGCAGTGTGCACCCCAAATGAAGGAGAGGTGCTTACATAAGAGACTCGGAGACAGCTAACTTGGTCTGGTGTACAGCAATGATGAGAGAAATGGTTGCTATTGCAATCCTGCTGGCTGCTTGAGCAAAAGCCAGCACCCAAAGGGATCATCATAAAATCTGATAAATGACAGATTAGGTCCTCATGAAATATGTCTGAGAAATGAGGGCTGAACAGTCATGATGTGGTTATATAGAAAGTAATCTGATTGCTATGACTACAGATCTTCAGCTATTAATTTTAATTTTTAACAATGCTTTTCGTTTTGCAATAAACCTATTTGCTGCCAGTAAGTGACAAAAAATGAAAGTGAATTTTTACAATGCAAGAGTAAGGAAGCATTTTTTTTCTTATTTGGATTTTATTTATTTATTTTTTAGAGAGAGGGGAAGGGAGAGATAAAAAGAGGAAGAAAAACATCAATGTCTGAGAGAATCATTGATTGATTGCCTCTCACACGCCCCCAACCAGGGACCAGGCCCAGAACATAGGCATGTGCCCCAACCAGGAATAGAACTGGAAACCTTCTGCTTTGCAGGATGACACTCAACCAGCTGAGCCATGCCAGTCAGGGTGGACATTTTGATGATAAGAAATTAACTTTCATAAACAGCACCTTGATATTTATGAATGAACATAAGTAGCATAGGCTCACATAAGAACCAGAAGACACAAGTCTTTTAAAATAAATAATTTTCTACCACAAAAACAGTTATATTAGAAGAATATGCCCAGGGATAACAATTTGACACATGGAGCTGAAAAACGTTTTTATCCATCACTCTGTGAAACACGATATTTTATTTAGTCTGAATAATTAATTCTTTTAAATTAATGTTATTAATTGTTGGTGTCAAGTTTCCCTGGTTCATACATCAAGTGAAGCTATAATAGTCACTTAGCAAACTTTATTTGCAGAAGAAAATCTTTGAAAAGAATTAAGTAATGGAGAATTTATCTCAATGCTACTTGATGTTTCAAAAAGAATATCAGTTAATTCCAATCAGAGGCCCTGAGAATGCTGAGGTGCATTGATCAACTCTCTCTTCAAGAGAACCTGACCTGGGGAACATAGCTGAATGGATGCTTCTTTAGATCCACTGAGACATTCCTTCCCCACAGCTGCTTCTAGCCAATGTCTGAGCATGGCTGTGATGTTCAAGCTAGACAGTTCCTGCCCAAAGCAGGACAGCTCTGTTAGGCAACTTTTGCTCAGGGCCTCCCCCTTGGCCTGGTTAACAATTCCTGGGAACTACACTGAAGGCATGACTGAAGTTATTTCTACCCAATCTTCTGTCACACTTTCCTTTCACAGATGTCAGATATGCACTGTAGCCTGAAGGCTCTCCCTGCCTTCTCTTGCTCTCTGTCCTTATCCTTCATTGGCAATTCCACAAGAATTCTCTCATATATCTATCCTATCTTGGCTTCTGCTTTTCATAGGGCCTGAATCGACACAGAGGCAATATTCTACCAATTGAAATAGTAGCTATAGCTATCAAATAGATATTTTTATACACACAGAATAACTAAAGTGTAATGTATTTTGTGGAAAGCTGATGGTTTTTATGAAAACCTCTTTCAATATGGCAGAATGTGCTTTTCTGTGTGATACTCATTATAATTTAGTTGAGCCCTTAAAATTAAATGATTTCACTTTAGAATATCCCATTTTGTTAAAAATATCTTGATAGAATTATTATTTTATTAGGATAAACATACATCCTGTAAAAAGCGATAATAAATTAGGAAGGTCTGTGATTTTTTTTAGCCTGTGAAAATGGTAAACTATGCAAAAATTATTAATAAAGATAATTTATTTGAAAACTTTTCTCTTATAAAATATTTATCAAAGAGCTTTTCATCTAATCAAAGAAAAAAGATAGTACCTATGAAAATAATTAGTTAAAACATTTATACATTTTAACATGAAAATTAGGATGTAAAACATCCTCCATTTAAAAGCTTTCTAGGTACTTTAACAATTACAGACAATTTAATGAAAAGTATTGAACATGATAACATGGAAAAATATACCTTTAGAAATACATAGTGGTAAAGCATAAGATTAACATAAGTGATTATGTAGTAGCTTTCTGACTTATGATTCATTAGACTAGATTTTTTGGAATCAAGCTGACCCCCTTCCAAACTCAGAAAATCTTGACAGGTATATTTTCAATACATATTTCAAATCCAACAATTCATTACATACATGTACTGCAAACACCCTTGGCCAAAACACCCTTATGTCTCACTTGGACTATTGCATTGCAATCAACTCAAACTGGTTTTCTAGCTGCTGCTCCTCTCACCATCTAGTCTAGTTTCAACAAATTCCTTTATAAATTTATGTTTTATTATTTTAACTTTCTGCTAAAAATCTTCCAATGACATCCTGTATCAGAATAAATCCATAGTGTTTATAATGATTTACAAAGCCTGGAAAGATTTTCTTACTCCCAACTTCCCAACAGTGCCTTTCACGTCACCCTTACCCCCATACTCACTGTACTGCAGCTGCACTGGCCTGTGTAATATTAATCAAATATGCCAACCACACTCTCCTTCTGGGCCTTAAAACTTAGACCATCTGCTTAAAATGCTTCCCCCCACCAGATAGCTACATTGCTCCATGTCAATCAGTTTAGATCATTTAATCAGGGTTCATTACTAACCACTCATTCTAAATAAGCATCTGTTACTTTACATCATTTTACCTTGGTTTTATTCTTACAACTTTTATCACCATCTAACATGCATATATATTTATGTATTTCTTTTCTCATCACCTCGTTGTAAAATGTAAATTTCAAGAAGACAAAAACACTGTTTTGTTCAATGCCGTACCACTAGAACTTGGATCAGTTCCTGGTCCATAATAGATACTTGGTAGATATCAATTGAACTAATGAATGACTGAATAATAGTGCTAATGTTGTACTCCAAAGATTTCATTTTTACTCCCTTAAAATTGTTCTTTATGCATGCATCAGAATGTTATGGTTACAAATAGTTGTTAAGAGAGACTTCTCATTGGTTTCTTGCTCTTCTGCATGTGTTGTGAGCAGCACTACTGAGTATTTTTGTTCTGAAATAACTGTTCAACAACATTTGCGAACAGCTTTGAAAGACAGCAAACCATGTCTTCCTCTGGGGCAGAGGGCAGACTTATTTTCCGAGAGATTAATAAATATAATCTTTTTAAGGTGAAATTTAGACAAGCATTCTGTCCATTATAAACAATAAGTGTTCCATAAAATCATAACTTGATATGCCACTGCAGCATCACCTGTCTCTCTTTGTGGTACACTGTGTAGAATGGGGCTTGGAGAACTGGAGCAAATACTGATCATCTGGCTACTGCAATTGAAAAGCACTTAGTCTCTGATTCAGGAGCACTGTATCTGTCTTCTTCCACTATCCCTAAAGCAGAGGTAGGCCATGAAACAGAGGCAGGCTAATTTGTTAGGTTGCAAATAAAATCTCAAACTTTCACAGTTCTTAATAAGATGGGGTCATAATTAGCCTCAATTATTTTACACTTTAGAGCTAATAAAATTATGTCCGTGCTTATCTGCATCTAGGCAGAACAGATATATTTTGAATACTAATCATCCTGGTTTAAGAACTAGTGCTGGGACCTCTGGGGGGATATTAACTTGGGAAATACACACTCATGTCTTCATATAGAAATGTACATAATGTAGACATATGTATGTACAATAAGTCTATAATATATCTACATATTGTAGACATTTTTCTTATTAAAAAAAAGAAAGATTGGGGCTTGAGAATGGACAAGAGGATTTCCTGTGGTCACAAAACTGAACTAGGTATGCAGTAATGAATTCAATGTGTTGAGAAGGAGAAATAGGGGGAAAAGAGAAAAACCCTGGCTGGGTATCTCAGTTGGTTGGAGCATTGTCTTACACAGCAAAAGGTTGTCGGTTGGATTCTTGATTAGGGCGCACACCTAGGCTGAGGGTTGAATCTCTGGTTGGGGCACTTATGGGAGGCAACTGATTGATATTTCTTTCTCACATTTATCCTTGCATATCCTTGGGTGAGGATTAAAAATAAATCCTTGGATGAGGATTAAAAATAAAATAAAATAAAATAAAATAAAATAAAAAAGAGGGGAAAATATCGTCAGTACAATAAGAGAATTAGAAAGGAGTGAGCATGTTTTACTAGAGCTGAGTATGCATGTCAAAGAGTCCTGATAATCTATAATGGAGTAAAATTAAAGAATTGTATAATTTTAATATAGATATCAAAGTTAGAAATCTTGTGAAAGAGCCTAAATGATGTTCTATAGAATTAAGAATAAGTATTAGAATTCATGAAACATTATTTGTATATGTGTGTGTGCATACTTATGTGTATATATGTTTTTCCAGCAAAGTTTTCTTCCTTTCTCTTTTGAAGTGAAGATTACAAAAGCAGCTCTGTTGTACTGAGAAAGCTGGGAAGTCCTTTGGGATAAGGGAGAAAAACTAGAGCCAGTTGTGTTTTGCAATAATTATGAGAAAGGTGATAATAACTTAAATTCAAGGGAGATTTTCCTTGTCAAATAAGGCACATGTGGTTAATAATTTGTCTCATGAAATAAAAAAGAGAACAAGTTGAAGAGAAGTTGAAGGCTTTCAACATGAGATACTGAATGGATGCTTAGGATATTAACTTGACAGTGAATGTAATAAGAACAGCATGCTTTCGCAGAGAAGATAATCAGTTTATCTGTGGCCCTATAGAGTTACAGATGTTGCCAAGTATCCAGGGAGCAATACTGAGTAAACCCTTAGAAATGGGATTCTAGAGCTCAGATGAATGTTGAGAGTTAGAAATATTAACTATAAAATTGGGTCATCATTGATGCTTTATATTATCCTTTTGTAATGATTTTAATTATTTTATTTTAAGATGAATTAGTAGTTTTTTTTCTAGTGGCTTATTTAATAATAATTAAGTTGCCAGTATATATTTTTCTCAGATTATCATTTTGGCTAAATGACATAGCTTTATAAATGTGATAGTCTTGTTGATATATTCTGTGTTTTTATTTACCTGTTTATTTATTTGTTTTTTTAGACATTTACTCAGATCAGTGCTTTTTAATGTTTAAGATTGGATGGTTTAGACTATCATTTAAAAATATTTCATTGTTAAAAATATAGTCATACAATGCAGCTTACATAGTTTATTTAATTTTTGCCTTTTTAAAAATAACCAGTAGGATGGAATATTAGCAATTTTATTGTATTCAACAAAAAATTGGATGATTCATTAAAGCTTTCTTTGACTGTACATAAACAGTTTACTACTTTTTATGCTCTCCACAAATAGTGTTTATATTTCTTTATATGTTTGTATTCTATATTCAAATATTTAATTTGTGTTTTCTAGTATACTACTTGAGAATTCTGGATAAACATAGATTGAGCACACATAACTACCTTTGCTCCATTTTCACTCCCCAACTACCCCATAGAAAAGTGAAGAGGTATATTTTACACTATTTACCTAGAAAGAAGAACCTGTCTGTAGGGCACATGAAAAGATAAGAGCTGATGAGGGATTTTAAATGGATGTCCTCCAGTAGAAGTGAAGCTTTGGAAAAAATAATACATAAACCCATTTATGCTGTGGTATTGAGAAAAAGCTATTAGTCTAAAACATATACCTCCTAGTTGGTTGATGTATGGGGTTAGGAAGGAGGAAGGGGAGCTGTTGAAATTAAAGGACTGGTTACAAGTCATACATGTATGTCGGTAGAGTCTTGGACTCCCAGAACTACTCTTCACAGCCAGAGAATTCTTCTCCACTCCTTACAACAAAGGATCTAGAGGTTTTACCCTCTGGAGAGGTTGAATCAGAAAGCTACTGACTAAGAGACAGCAGCCTCAGATTGTGGGGTGATTCACTGAGGCTGATGAAATAAGTGAAAGTAAGTCTACATGATGAAAAGTGAGATTTTCACTGTTTTCCTCTATTGGGCTCCAAAATCCCTGGTAACCTGGCCTGTAATTTCAAATGAATCAGTCCTGCTCATGCTCATGGAAATAATCGGTTTTGTAGAGTCTCATTCTCAAAGGTGAAAGGCAATTTGCACATCACCCAAAACTTTGATGAAAACTTCTAAACATGGAAGAATAGATGGAAATGGATCTTCTATATACTGACTTTTTATTACTTGATTCATTTGTCAGATTCGGGCTGTTGAGGTGTCAAAATTTCTAGAAGGAAATTCATAAAATTTTGTATAGAGTTGTGAATTTACTCACTTTTTAGTATTATTTCTGGTAATATGTTTTATACTACATCAATTATTGGATTGAGGTCAATAATATCTTAAAAAAAACAAATGAAACTGTTTTGATTTAAAGTGAATTTAATTTGTTTAGATGAATGACCACAGTTTGATTCTTTACTTTTAAATTATAGATACAATAAAAACATTAAATGTGCAAAATAAACAAAGAAAAAGAAGATTATTACTTTCATTTACCAACTGATTCATTTACTTTGTCTCATATGAAGTGAGGCCTAATTTAGAATCAAACCAGAAGTAGAAACAAAGAAGAATTTCCTATTCACAGGATACGGGACAGTTATTTTAAAATTGGGTTAATTTTATAGATTTGTTTTATTGCATTTACTTTACATCTTATAAAAAAATCTTAGCCTGAATTTGTTTTCAATGTTTGACCTCATTCTGAGGATTAATACAATTAACTTAAATTTGAAAGAGTGGTCTAATATATATTATCTTAATGTAATGAATTTTTCTTAGTTAAGCATGAGTAGGTTGTATATTGTACACATTAATTAATGAAATTATGACATAACATTAAAATCAAGGAAAAACATAAGAGACCTCTTTGAAATCATGACTATTAATGGTTTCAAATTAAACACCATTCAAGATGCCCACTAAATAACAAAATAATGTTTTTGTCTTACTTTGTTATGTTTTTTTAGTGAACTGTTATAAATGTCTTGCTTCAATTTGTGGATAAACAAGAAAGTTAATAATGTTTACTAAATTGTGAGATTTTTCACTAGGAACTGCAATATAATTAAAATGAAAGATGCAAATTAAGTAAACATGTTTCAAAGTAGATGATAAAGTAGCATTAATCATGTTATTTATATGAAACATAGTGGACACATCGATATGAATATTTTTCCCACATGCACACCTGCTATGTATATGTGTATTTAGGATATGAGACTATTTCAGAGTATTTTTGTGTGCTTACTTTTATTTGTGTTTTTTTATGCTTTGATATTTATTTCATGGAATTTGACATTACAAGAAACTCTCTGATAGAAATAATGGTTTAAAAACAAAATAAAAATATATTTAAGGAATTGACTAATCTGTGAAATCAGCATCCAGTTTGATTAACTGTTAAAAAGGTAGTAAAGCTAAGTTTAGATTGTTTGAATGAGTCGATTTGGTTTTAAGAAAGTAATTAGAATAAACCCCTTTTATCCTAGACATTAGAGAAAATGAACCTGTTTGCAATGAGTCTTTGGACCAGTTCTTTTCCTTTAACAAAAAACTATTTTTAGCTATATTATTATTTGATTATTAATCTAGGCATGTTAACTTTTGTTTTCTGGTGAAAGCATAAGAAAAAATACAGACCAGAAAACAGGGCAAGAAAATTAAAAACTGTGTTTTAGTTGTTAATAATTAATATTTATGAATAGGAAGAACCCATCATAAAATCCAGTTGGTAAAAGAAAAATTTGTGCCACTGTCCTGCTTTGTAATAGAGAGGAAAATATGTTGTACATTTATTGCAATTGATAGACCAATATTGATACATTTGTATTAACTAAAATCCATAGTTTCCATTAGCTCTGTCTGTTTTGCAATTCTCTGGATTTTAAAAATACATAACAGCATGTATTCACCATTGTTTATCATATAAAATAATTCCTCTGCTTTAAAAATCACCTGTGTGCCACCTATTTATCCTCTCCCTTCTCCTTAAACCCTTGTCATATCCATTCATATTATTATTATCTCCATAGTTTTGCTTTTTCCTCAAGGTCATCTGGTTGAAATCATATATTTTGTAGGCTTTTTAGATTGACTTGTTTCACTTAGCAACATGCATTTAAGGCCTCTTATGTCTTTAGTGGCTTGATAGCTAATTTCTATTTGTTTATGAATTATATTCCATTACATGATGTACTACAGTTTGTTTATCCACTCACATATTGAAGAACTTCTGTGTTGCTTCCATGTTTTGGCTGTTATATGTAAAGCTGTATAAACATCTCTGTGAAAGTTTTTGTGTAGGCACGTTATCAACTTAACTGGGTAAGTACCAAGGAGCACAGTTGTTGGACCATATATTTGGGATATAGTTAGTTTTCTATGAAACTGCCAAACTGTCTTTCAAAATGGCTATATCATTCTGTATTCCCACCAGAAGTGAATGAGAACTTCTATTGCTTTACATCTGTGTCAGTATCTGGTATTGTGAGTGCTTTCAATTTTAGCCATCTTAATAAGTGTATGGTGATATCTCATTGTTGTATTAATTTTTACTTACTTAATGGTATATGATGTTTTTCCACTAATATGTTTATTTGTCACCTGTAAGCCATCTTTGGTGAGATGTTATTCAGATACTTTGCCCTTTTTAAAATTAGGTTGTTTGCTTCTTAATTGTTGAGTTTTTACAGTTCCTTGTATATTTTGGACCAATACTTTATCAAATATGTCTTCTTCAAAGATTTACTCCCAACCCCCATCTTATCTTTTAATTCTCTTAGCTGTCTTTTACAGAATACCTACTTTTAAGTTTAATGAAGTCTACCAGCATTTTTTTCATTGATTGTTCTTATTTTTCTTGAAATTCTTATCCATGAATGTAGAATATATCTCCATTTATTTAGATCCTCTTTTATTTCTTTTATTAGGGTTTGTAGTTTTCCTCATAGAAATTATATACATACTTTGTTAGATTAATACCTAAATATTTTTTTGGTGGTAATGTCAATGGTGTTGTGTTTTTATTTAAAATTCCAGTTATCTCTTGCTGGTGTGTGATAAAGTGATTGACTTTTGTTCATTAACCATGTATGCTATAACACTGCTATAATTATTAGTTGCAGGAGGTTTTTGTTTTTTGTCAATTATTTTGGATTTTCTACATAGATAATCATGTTGTCCGCAGACAAGGACCATTTCATTTCTCTCTTCCAAATCCATATACCTTTTATTTTATTTTCTTGTATTATTTTTTGTATCAGCAAGAAATTCAGTATGGTGTTCAATATGCATGGTGAGAAAAGACCTTACTGCTTTGTTCTTAATCTTAGCAAGTAAGCATCTAGTCTCCCATCTTAAATTATGATGTTAAATGTAGGCTTTTGCAGATGTTTTTTATCAAGTTGAGAAAGTTCTCCCCTATTCTTAGTTTGCTGAGAATTATTATTATAAATGGGTGTAGAATGCTGCAAAAGCTTTTTCTGCATCTATTGGTATGATCATATGATATTATACAATATTGTGAAATCATGTAAAATAATATTAAAACAATAAATTCAAAGAGTCAAAATTATAAAAATTTTCTTTTCTCTTATTTTATTCATTTAAAAATCTGATATATTAAATATTATTATTCAAATTATTGACAGTTGACCTGAATATTTTATCTGAGAACTTTTATCAAGATGATGCAAACAATAAATAATAAACATTAAAGAAAATCTCTGAAGACAAAAATTTCTCTTAGACATATGTAAGACTATTAATTGAAGTAATTAGCTCAATTAATGTCAATATTAATTGAAGTAATTTCAATCTAGTGTGATCTGTAACATCTTTAGCATTTTAATAATTCCTTCTTTGACTTCTTCATTTACTTAACAAATAAAGCAGAGACTGGTAGTTTTCTATGAAAATATGCATTCTCCAAGGCATGCCAAGTACATCATTTGGTATCTTTAGGAGATATTTCAAGAGTAGGGGTTGTACACTTCTCATGTTTTACTGAGGGAAATGGAAAAAGGGAAATAAGCAAATAGATTTATATTCTCTGGTAAAAAGTATTACTAAAAAAATGAAACAGGGTTAGGTGATACCGTGCTGAAATGCTGCCTAAGAGGGGATGGATGCCATTTTCATCTGTGAATTATTTTCTTTTTCTTTTTTAAAAAATATTTTATTTATTTCTTTTTAGAGAGAGAGGAAAGGAGGGAGAAAGAGAGGGAGAGAAACATCAGTGTGTGGTTGTCTCTCACATGCCCACTACTGGGGACCTGGTCTGCAACCCAGGTATTTGCTCTGACTGGGAATCAATTCAGTGACCTTTTGGTTTGCAGGCCAGCACTCAATCTACTAAGCCACAGCATCCAGGGCCATTTGTGAATTATTTTCTAATGAAGTAAGATTGGAGCAAAGACATGAGTAAAGAGAGGGAACAAGTCATGTTGATATATGAAGGGAGATTGTTCAGGGAAGAGGGCTTAGTAAATACAAATCTCTGAGTAAGAGCTGTGTAAGCTGTTTGAGGTTTAGCTCAAAGGGTGGGAGTGAAAGGGGTGATACTGTCCATGTAGCTAGGCTCAGATCACATGGGGCCTTCATGTGATCTTGACTTCATATAAGGGTTTGGGATTTCATTCTAAATGTAATAGAAATCCATTGGACTATTTCAAAGAGGAAAGCTACATGAGCATATTTCTGTTTTAAAAGAACTGCTTTAGCTACTGAATGAATACAAGATAAAAGCAGGAAAAAGTCAAAGGATGGAGACCAGTTAGTTGACTACTGCAATAACTGAGGTGAAATCTGATGTTGGCCCGGCTATTGTGCCACTATTGTGGCAGTGGAGAGAGATGTCTGGATTTGGGATATATTTTGAAGAATGTGGTGTTGGGTTAGATATGAAGTGTGCTGGTTAACTATAACACTAACTATTGTAACAAACATATCCCATTGTGACTTAAAACAATTAAAGTTTCATTTTACTCTCCCAGAGTACAATGTGAATGTTCCTGGTCAGAGTGTGTGAGTGGTGACAATGGTGGTAATGAAAGTGTTTTCACAGTCTTCAGTTTCACAGGGAGCCTGCTCACCTCAACAGGTGGTTTCCAGAATTGCTCAGGCATTGTTGTCCAGCCCACTGATGGAAAAGGAAGAATGGGGAAGGCATATTCACCTCTTAACCACAGTGCTCAAGAAAGCAAAATATATCACTTTACACTGATGAATGAGGCACTGTGCCCCAAGTTATATGCACAGGGGCTGGAAAATACATTTGCTCCTTGGGCACTCACTTTCCTGTAATAACACTTCTGTGAAAAGTGACAAATGAATCATTAGTGGAAGGTTAGATACCTCTGCCAATATGAGGTAAAAGGTGAAGTCAAATATTGTGTCAACACTTCGAGTCTCTCTATGGGGTGGTTGCTAATACAACCAGGCAAGTGAGAAACAAGAGAGCTGCAGGCATGAGTTTGTTTTTGTTCAAGTTAATTTGAGACATCAGTCGGGTACTCAAGTTGATAGTCAAATATAGGGTTGAAAGGTTTTATCTGATATTTACTTGGGAATAACCAGAATAAAGAGAATATGCAAAGCCAGAAGAACATATGAACTAATTTAGGAAACCATGCAAATAAGGAAGAAAAACAAGTCCAAGGATTTTGCCATTCTGAAAAGTCTACTCACAAACCCCATTTTACACACAATAAAGTTTTGGCCAGAAGTTAAGTGAAAGGAGCAGAAATAGAAAGACAAGCTATTTTAATTATTGTCTAGTATCCTTTATGCATTTTTTCTAGAGATAATTACTCAAATAAATGGCTATGAGAGGAAACTAGCTTCCTCAAGTAACCTATTTAGAACAGAAATTCTAATTTTTTTCTACCTTGCTTCCTGTATCTCAATTTTGATTCTTTTAGCGGTTTCTTTATTTGTCAATGTTCAGACTCAATAATGGACACTTCTTAACTCTAGGGGAATGCTCTGTTTTATTTTTAATTGAATCTGGGACTTTGAAAGTTTGAAAGTCATTTCTTTCTCAACACAGTGGTTAAGAAGAGATGGCAAAATAGTGTTTTTCAGGAGTTTTTGCTTTACTTCAGAGAGATGGCATACAATCCGTATATGAAGTCCCAAAAACTGCCTCTGAGACAAACACTCTTTGGTTCTCATACCAAGTACTTCAAAATGGGATGCACTGCTTTCCATAACACACTGGAGATTGCTATACATGTTGTACATGCATTTGTCTTTCACGTTACATTTGCTAACTAGTAACAGTACTATTTATCATAAAAGATATTTTCTGTATTTTATATTTATTTATTTATTTTCTAAAAGTATTCTTAGTATAAATTTGCAGACTGAAAGAAGTGGTCTGTTAATAATGTGGTACTTTGTTCAAACTATAAAATACTATATAGTCATGCATTATTTTATAGCAAAATTCTTTAAATATCACGCTTTCACTGCAAAATTTCCTATACTCATGGCTCAGATACTTGTTTAACGAGCTCATTACTGCACTCACTAATTAATTCTTAGTGGTATGAACTAAGAGGTAAAATTCTGATTGTTGGAATAGATAAGGGGACATTTTAAATGTGTGTGAGGGGTTTAACCAGATTGTAAAATGATCCATAAAATAAATGTCAGAAAGTAAAATAAATTTTTTTGAGAATTACTTACTAAAATTATAACAGCTATTGGTACTCATATTACTAACCAAACAAACAATTATACAAATTTGCTAGGAATGTGTAGATTTGTGAATACATTTTAACATTTAAAAATACCTGATAAATAGGGTACTTTGTCTCAAAATTGGAATCAAATATCATTTGTGAAAAAAACAAATTTTAAAATAAAGCCATATGAAATCCACGTTGTTACTAAGAAAAAATCATTTTACCAAAATTCAACACTAAAATTTATTTCAGAGTATTATAGCACATATTTGGGCAAACTTTCTAAAAGGTAAAAGGTGTATTATACGCCATTACTGTATTTTATTTTTTGTATGAACAGATTGTCAAATGCAAAATTTTTCACTTAATTATACTAAATCAAAGAATATTGTTACATAGAATCTAACTAACATAAAGAATTAGTAATAAAAAGGTGTTTTGAAGAGTTCAAAAACAGTATTTGTCATTTCTGTGACTATTGAAAGGAATGTATTGAATTAGTAATAATATAACATGTTTTAAATGATTTCTTGATTGATTAATGGTGCTGATACCAAACAGATTTTAGCAGTTTCATAGTTTTAAAAATCCTTACATTATTGTTTTTCAAAATTTGAAACCTTAGTTCAGGTGATACAATAAACTGTATAATCTACTAAGTGTGAATGCTTATATTTAACTTGGATACCCTCCATACATATTTATCTAGGTCAGCCTAATCAAGAAGGTCTTAAATTATCCATGTCGGGAAGAGAAGAATTATTAATAATCTCAGTTATACTAGGTAAAGGGATGAATAAATGACAGATGAGGGGCAAGAATAAATGAGAAATAAATGATAATTCTTGTGGACATATAGTTTAGAAAATAAATATTAAACAATATTTTTCTGGCAGGAATTGCAAACTTGTTTATTCAATTTAAGAATTCATTTTGTTTGGCCATAAGGATATTTCAGTACTTCTCTCTTCACCATAAGCTTAAGTCCTCTGCAGAGTTTTGTGTCTACCTGGTTAAATACTTTTATTTGCCTGGCTCATGTAGGAAATCGTGTTAGCTTCTTTCTACTTCAGACTTTCTTACACTTAATGTGAACTTGAATTTACAAAGCTTGAGTAATGTTCAAAATCAGGGTAAGCATGATTACCAATGATTCAGGATTGAATGGCGTGATAAATAAGAAAGTTAAGTTCTACTAGAAAATATCAATAACCTAGTAACGATAAGAGGACAAAACACACAATGGTATATGATTTTTATTTCAAAACATTTGTATAAAACATACATAAAGTGTCTATATTTGAATGAACAAAGATATTTGTTTATTGATTTTTAAGTTTTCAAAAATTTTTACATTAATAGTCTATACTTATATCATCAGAAAAACTAGATTAATGTTGCTATTGAACTTGAGGGCAGATTTACATAGGATAGCATGTATTCAAACATAAGATATGAAATTATTGTCATGTTTTGATATGCGCTATCTGGATTGATTAGGGAAATTAGATGATGCATGACTAATTCAGGTCATAAAATGGTCTTGGTAAAGGTAGGCAATTTTGTTTTTCTGTAAGGGACCAGGTAGTAAATATTAACCTGTGTAAATAATAACATCTTTAGTAACTACTCAACTCTGCTGTTGTAGCACAAAAGTAACCATAGACAATAAACACTTTTAAAAATTATTTTTTAACAAAAACAAGTAGCAGGATGGATTTGGCCCATTGGCTGTAATTTGATAATGCTTTAATATATCTTGATAAATTAAAACCTAGTGGTCTAGAGTCTTTCCAGTGAAATTAACTAAATGGTAACTTTCTTTTATTTTTTTAAAGTATGTTTTATTGATTATTCTCTTACAGTTGCCCCATTTTCTCCCTTTTCTCACTCTCTGCCCAGTACATCCATTCCCTCCAGCATTTCCTCCTTAGTTCATGTTTATGTTTCATACATATAAGTTCTTTGACTTTTCCATTTCCTATACTATTCTTAACCCCACCCCCGTCTATTTTATACCTACCATTTATGCTTCTTAATCCCTGTACCTTTTCCCCCACTCTCTCCTACCTCTCCCCACTTATAACCCTATATGTGATCTTCATTTCTGTGATTCTGTTCCTGTTCTAGATTTTTGCTTAGAATGTTTTTGTTTTGGGGTTTTTTTTAGGTTCAGTTTTTGATAGTTGTGAGTATGTTGTCATTTTACTGTTCATAGTTTTGATCTGCTTCATTTTCTTAGATAAGTCCCTTTAACATTTCATATAATAAGGTCTTGGTTCCACTTATAGGTGAGACTATATGACATTTGTGTTTCACTGCCTGGCTTATTTCACTCAGCATAATACTCCCCAGTTCTGTCCATAATGTCACGAAGGGTAGTAGCTCCTTTCTTTCTGCTGTGTAATATTGCACTGTGTAAATGTACCATTGTTTCTTGATTCACTCATTTACTGATGGAGCCTAAACAACAAAATGAATAAACAAGCAAAATATAACCAGAGATGTTGAAATAAAGAACAAACTGTCAGTTACCAGAAGGGAGGGGTGTAGGGGATAATGGAGAAAGAAGAGGAAGGGTTGTCAAGGAACCTGTATAAAGGACCCATGAACAAAGCCAAAAGGGGCAAGAACTGAGGGTGGGAGGGGGGTGGGGTAGAGGAAAGCAGTGGTGGGAAAATAGAGACAATTGCACTTGAACAACAATAAAAATGCAAAAATATCAGAAATTACAAAGAAAAGAAATGATAAAGTATTGATGATGAACTCCTTTAACTCCATCATATCTGGGAAGCCCTTTACCTGCCCTTGCATTGTAAATGATAGCTTTGATGGATAGAGTAATCTTGGATGTAGGTCCTTGCTTTTCATGTCTTTGGACACTTCTTTCCATCCCCTTCTTTCCTGTAAGATTTCTTTTGAAAAATGAGCTGATAGTCTTATGGGAACTCCATTGTAAGTAACTCTTTTTCTCTTGCTACTTTTAAAAATCTCCCCTTATTTTAATCTTGGTAATTTAATTATGGTGTGTCTTGGTGTGTGCTTCCTTGGGTCCAACTTCTTTGGGACTCTCTGAGCTTCCTGGAAGTCAATTTTCTTCACCAGATTGGGGAAGTTTTCTTTCATTATTTTTTCAAATAAGTTTTTGATTTCTTGCCCTTTCTCTTCTCCTTTTGGCATCCCTATGATTCAGATGTTGAAACCTTTAAAGTTGTCCAAAAGTTTCCCAAGCCTCTCCTTATTTTTTTGAATTCTGTTTCTTCATTATGTTCTGGAAGGTAGGATATTTCTCTTGCATCTTCATGTAAGTCATGACACCTAACACTTACCAACATTTTGGAGATACTTGACAGAATATTTAATGAAAAAATGACTGGATGTGTCAGTGAAAAGTCCAGTGGTATCCACAGCACTTCTAAACTACCGCATGCTCTCTTTTGAGTAGGGCTGACATTCAGACAAAGCAGCTTCATCTAATGGGAAACACAAGGGCTTTGTGTCTGACAGAATGGCCTGTGTTTAAATCATTGATCTGCTACTTATAATCAGTACAATTTGGACAAGTTATTTAACCATGTAGTTGTAAATTTTATAACTGTCTAAAGAAATTGGTGACAGTGAATGCATTAAACAAGGATGAATTTTTTATTTTTATTTTTTGGTTGCAAAACTCCTTTTTTTATGGTTGTTCAAGTACAGTTGTGTC
Organism: Carollia perspicillata; assembly: GCA_004027735.1. Classification (NCBI taxonomy): domain Eukaryota; kingdom Metazoa; phylum Chordata; class Mammalia; order Chiroptera; family Phyllostomidae; genus Carollia; species Carollia perspicillata. Next base: position 6,305 of record PVKM010003992.1, on the reverse strand, counting down.
CATTTTCCCACCACTAATTTTTTAAATAAATGACATGAAAAAGAGTTAGTGTTTAGGAAAAAATCACTTTCATCTTCTTTAGTTGAGAGTCATAATTTCATCAGTTTTGCAAGATCATAAAATGAGAGTAAAAAGAGTCTTGGAATGAATTAAAATCTATCCCCCTATTTTACTCTCTCTTCTTAAAGATTAATAAAAAAGATGTAGAATGATTAAAGCCTCCTAACAAGCCCTCAGGATTACAATTAAGAGGTTTGACTAGTGGACCTAAGTACGCAGTTTTTAACCCCTACCCATTGTTAATAGTCCACATTTTTGCAAAGTATATTTACATCACAAAACTGGCTAACTCATTTCTCTCCAACCCTGTTCTTCCCTAGTCATGACACACACAACTATCTATGCAATTTTGAGCATATCTAAAATGTTCTTGAGTGAGAAAGAATTTAATTTAAAAGCAATTTTAAAAAATGCCAGAAAAGTATTTTGTGAGAACTATGGCATATTAAAGAAATAAAATAAAACACAGGATTGGGTTTCAAATAAGACCAGCTTTTGTGATTGCTATAATAGACATTCAATCATGATTATAGGGTGAAGCTCTGTTGTATTGGGTCTTAACTGTTTTGCTGACATTACTTAACATTCCTTGGTCAGGCATTTCTTTCTGCAATCACTTAAAAGAGCCCCAACATAGGTGGAGAGTAAAGCTCAGTTTCAAAAGCAGTCTGTCTGCCATCCTTTCCATAGTGGTTATTCCAACTTGCTCCATTTTTCTTTTGGTCACAGCAGGAAGTTTAAGTAGGCAAGCAAACTATAATCAGCCACTTAGACCAGCTGCTGAATCACAACTGTGCCCAATTTGCCTGTTTAACTTTGCCTTGCCTGATTGACCTTGATTTTCTCATTCCACACAAGTTCACGGTGACAGCATAACACATATCTTTGTGATGTTGGGAGTGCATCAGACACAACCCATGTACATGAAAGCAAAGTAAAATGGCCAAAGTATTACAGTGTTAGTGTACTACTTAATTTTGCCCTGTTTTTATTTGTATTAAAATTAATTACAGACATATGACAGTCCTTCGTTTTAGATGTAAGTCAATTTTAAACATGTTAGTTTACTGGTAATTTTCTTGAACACACACACGTAATATGTATTTAGCATGTACCTGAGTATATACACATATACACATATTCATATTATGCACTTATAGATACATGCATACTAATATTTATACTATATATACTATATATTCAGGGTATGTATAGATATATTTAGTGTGCATATGTCTATAGAGAGTATATGTGTGTGTATATATATACACATATACATAGAGCAAAGGAGGCTAAGAAAGAGAGAGTCTATAAGACTAAAAAGTTCTGAATTTTTTTAATCATAAAAGGAGAAAAGAACTTTAAAGCAAAAAGCAACCATTCTTATGACTAGGCATTTAACTTTCCAGGAATATGGCAGACAAAGACTGTTCATTTATTTTTAGTATAAATAGTAACACTAATCCATTTTTATCTCCATCCTCATACTTTCAAAGCTGAAAAATGTTCAGTATATTAACTTATAATATGTCAGCTCTGAAAGGGAAAAAGAAAAAGTACTATGATAAATATAGCTGCAGAGGCTATATAACATTTTTAACTATAACATTTTTTAAAGCGATCAAGCTTTAATGTCATAGAGGGATAGATGTTAAATGATTTAAGGGGGGAGATAGGACTATCACGTAGGTTTACTACATTTACCAGAAATTTCCTTTTGTATATATACGTGTGTGTGCATATGTGTGTGAATGAAAGAGAGAGAGAGAAGATACAATAGACAAGATAGAGACAGAGAGACAGAATTTTGGCTTTCTGTCACTTTTTAAAATCCTCACCCAAGGATGTAACACATCCTTGATTTTAGAGACAAGGATGTGTGTGTGTGGGTGGGGAGAAAGAGAGAGAGATCAGAGAGAAACATTGGTCAGTTTCCTCTGGTACGTGCCAGGACAAGATAAAGAACCTGCAACTTAGGTATGTGCCCTGCCCAGGAATTGGACCCACAGCCTTTTGGTGTAGGGGACAATGCTTCAACCAACTGAGCCACTGGGCCAGGGAGCTTTCCTTCATTTTACCGAACAAATTTTGTTTTTATATCATAGAGTAATAGTGGTATATATAATTTAAATTGGATGATAAAGTTCTTTTTATTTTATTGTACTTTTAAAATTTTTATTTATTTGTTTTTAGAGAGAGGGGAGGGGAAGGAGAAAGAGAGGGAGATAAACAGTGATGTATCAGAGAAACATTGATTGGTTGCCCTCTCACATGCTCCCCAACTGAAGACCAGACCCAGAACCCAGGCTGGGAATCCAGCCTGGAATCTTCCACTTTGCAGCATGACACCCAACCAACTGAGCCTCACCGGTCAGGGCACAGAGCTCTTTTTGATATATATTAGATGTTTGCAATAAATTTAATCCAAATGGACACTAGTTTTGTTTTTGTTTTAGCATTAATTTTTAATTTTTAAAACATTCTTCCAGTCATTCTATATTGAAATTTAAGATGTCCATAACAGAAATTTCACTATTTATTAAATTCTAAGAATGAATTCTTTTGTAGAGTACTTCTCAGACATGAAGGTGCAGACCATTTTAAAAATGAAGATCCTTGCACTGATCAGTTAACTTGGTTGGAGCATCATACCATACACCAAGAAGTTGAAATGCTTATGGCCCCCCAAAAAAGTAGAAATAAAAAAAACAACTTTGGTTAGAAAGACTTTCAACTCAAGCAATTAATACATAATAACAACAACAACAATAGTAATATTTTATATAAACCTTCTTTTTCAAGGAAAGTAATAGGTACATAAGAAAACCAACTTTATCAAATCCTCTTTATGTAAAATATCCTGTTCCAAATGCCATGCTAATACTAAAATTCTACAACTGTTCTGTGGGTCTTTGCCCAATATTTATAACTTATTGTTTGGTTCTATACCTTTTGATTTATGGCAAATTGTTAGGCTTGCATGTAGTCAAATATTTCTGAAAACTTTTAAAGAAAAAGTCAATTAAGAAACAGCTGAGGTGTTTTTAAACCTATGTAAAGTCTTTTGGAATGTCAATGAATTGAACTAAAGAGCTTATTTGCATCTTAAAACCACAAGTCTAACTGTGAATGAAAAACCAAGCATGAAAGAAAAGCATGGGCATATCCCATTGTAAATTAGTATAAAAATCATTATTTTGCCTAGTAATAAACAACATTTACTACAACTACTATGGGTTAGAAGATATTTGTGTTCAAAGCTAAATAGATCTATTCTAATGAGGGATTCTGGGAAGATGAGTAGCTGTAAGGACATGCATGCATAATCACTCTCATAAACTCTATATAGAGAAAATAAAAGAGAATTGATTCAGCAGTGGACCATTTCTGACAATAACTCCTAAAATATATGTGTTAATGCATGCCAGAACTCAGGATGTCAAAAATACCAAGTGTCTTAATCCTTAAACATGTTTTTAATAAATGACCTGGAACATAAATATTCTATTGCTCTATGTTTGACTCTTCTCTTTAAGCATTCCCAATGACAAATTTAAAATCTTTCTTATATGTCTTTGTAGTTATTTGTCTATTCCTGGACTACACTTGCCATAGGAAATGAGAAAATATTTGTGATTAATTTAGTGGTGCATAAGGCTTCTGTTTTAAGGAATTTATTTCACAGGTAAGAAAAAAGAATGGTGGAGTAAGATAAGGTCAGTCAATTAGAAAAATAAATAAAACTGTTGAACTGTATAAGATACTGTGTAATAGTTATTTGGGAGAAATAAACATAATAATACTATGAATTAAGAAACGATGCAGTACTATTTCAAAGCAGCATGTGTAATGTTGAAAGAATTGTTGAGCCAGTGAGTGCTTTCCAGCAGAGTGACTATGAGGGTATTTCTGGTCAGGATAGCTTTATAAACACTATTCTGTGATTCTACTTTTTACCAGTTTGCTAGGGCTGCCATAACAAAATACCACCGACTGGGTGGCTTAAAAGACATACATTTATTCTTACAGTTCTGTAGGCTAGAAATCCAAAGTCACAACGTTGGCATGGCTGGTTTCTTCTGAGGACCCTTCTCCCTGTCTCACAGATAGCCGCCTTTTTGCTGAATCCTAACATTGTCTTTTCTCTGTATGTGTGCATCCTTGCATATTATTTGTGTATCCAAATTTCCTCTACTTACAAGGATTTAAGGTTGGACGAGAGCTTATTCTAACAACCTTATTTTAACTTTCCCTCCTCTTTAAATGTCTTATCTCCAAACAAAGTCATATTCTAAAGAACTGGTGATTATAGATTCAAGGTATGAATTTTGGGAGAACACGGTTTAGCCCATAACACATTCAATTCTGTATCTCTGAAAGACCCTTATTTTACAGCTGAGGAATACGAGGCCTCCCCCAAAGAATTGAAATGTATTATGCAAAGTCACCAAATTAGTTATTGGGATAGTCTAGAATAAATCATAAATATCTCAAATTCCTGATTTTAAAAAATTACCACATGACTAATGCAAACTTGACATGCCTTCTACAAAGACTGGGCTTAGATTTTTACTTGCTGAATAAGTAGGCACAATATTGGGAAGGCAGTATTTACTGAGAGTGATACTGGGTAATATCCCTCTCTCTAATCCAGTTTGTCTAGTTTAGAAAGCTTTGCCAGAGCCAGGAGACATCCTCATGAGGAACTCTGGAATGGATTAGTACAACCAAGATCTGAACGTTTATATAGTTTCTGAGGTTTGATTCTTCCCATGCTGAATGAATCATTCTTAACAGAGCTGATTACACAAGGATTTTAAACTAAACATGTACTCGTGAAGATTTTTGGTTGTTGTTATTTTTGGCAGCAGTGTGATAGGTGATATTATATATAAAGTATTTGAGGAAGATCTACAAAAAGGCAAAAACTTAACTATTTTGAAGAGTAGTTGCATTAATTATTTTTAAAAGAGAAAAATATAAAAATTATAAATGATAATTTAAACCAATTTTAATCATCAATTTTCAAATTAACAAAAATTTCCTTTTCCCAATGAGAAAATAAGTCTATACAACTTAATGTATTGATGTTCTTGATTTATTAGTATATGCTTACACTTTATTCAGCTTTAGAAGTGAAATTGTACAAACACAGAGAGCAATAGGATTTTATAAAAATTTGAAAAATTAGCAAACAAGTTGCAAAGTAAAAATAAAATGCAAAATGCAACCAAATGAACCAAAGATAAACATATTTGGACTAATTATGAAAAATGATGCCAAAATGAGTCTCATTTGTAAAATGTTTCATACCAAAATTTTTGAAAAAGATTAAATCCATTTTTGGTAGTCCCCTTTAAATCATGGCAAAGGGTTTGTCATCAGCTCCCTGACATGGTTTCCAGAATTTAAGTGAGTGAACTTATATTAAAAGAATGCCTTTAAGTATAGGAGAAAAGTTTAAAATGACAGTTTTTTTTTCTTGTTAGATTTATAAACTTAGGGTATATATTTATCCTATATTGGTGTGAGCACTTTGAGTCTAGCCCATTGGTGACTAAAGAACCAAACATGAATTAGTAAATTTCTTCTCCTGATGAAATTCTCATTCCACCACTTCCCCAGAATATGGTTTAGAAGGTTAAATCATATTGTTGGGAAAAATATGTGTTTAATATAAAAGGTATATATATCATATGGTCAGTTACAATCTGTATATCTCTCTTCCCATCTTCCCAAAAATTGTTATCAATGATTATGGCTACTTTCCTTTTTCCCATTTGCATCATTTTTACAGTGACTCTATTATTTATTAACCTGATTATAAAACACTCTTCACATACCTATGGCAGGAAAAGAACCCATGGAGTTAGGTAAAGGCTGTTTAAGGAGCCATTGTCACCTCCATATGATAAGACTTCCTTAACTATTCTAACAAATGGTTATCAAGTTTCTTTTAACTCTTCTTACCAAGACCCTGCTTTATTTTTATAAAATATATCTTTAACTAAAATCATGTTATTTTCCCTGTCTTGAGCCATTAGATTACAAAGCCTGTGTAAGGAGAAATTGATCACTGCTATATCACAGCTTCTAAAGACATACCTAATATAAACAAGGTATTTAATATATATTTACTGATCTGGCCAGCCAAGATGGAGGTGTAGGTAAAAACACTTTACTTCCTTATACAACCAAAAGAAGGATAACAACCAATTAAAAAAAAAAAAACAGAAATGCCAGAA
>PVKM010003991.1:0-54428 GCA_004027735.1 Carollia perspicillata | reverse complement strand
TGAGCGTATCATTTCAGTGGGATTAAATAACCTGTCTAAGATTACACAACTAGTAAGTGGCAAAACTAGCTTTGGAACCAAAGCCCAACTCAAAATACTTGCCCTGGCCTGTTCCAGAAGCTGGCTCTGTCCATCCACAGCCATCACCTGGCATTGTTCTTCAGATTCTGCTCAATGTCTTCTTCCTTCAGCCTTCACAGCCTCTCCCACATGGAGTTAGCTGCTACCACTGAACTCTGTAACTCTGTAATAGTGATTACCAGGTGCTTGTTTTTTATTGAGATATAATTCACATAATATGAAATTCATCTCTCTGAAGTGTACAACTCAGTGTATATTCACAACATTGTATAACCATGGCCACTATCTAATTCCAGAACATCTCATCACCCCAAAAGAAACTTCGTTTCTTTTGCAATCCTTTCCCTTTCCCCCTTCTTTTCAATCCCTGGCAACCACTAACTTGCTTCCCATGTCTATGGATTTTCCTATTGTGGACATTTCATACAAGCAGAATCATACAACACATGGCCTTTTGTGACTGGCTTCTTTCACTTAGCTTAATGTTTTCGAGGTTCATCCACATTTTAATATGTTTCAGTACTTCATTTCTTTTTATAGATGAATACTATTCCATTTTATGAAGATTCCACAGTTTGTTTATCCATTCTTCAGTTAATGGACATTTGGTTTGATTTCACTTTTTAGCTATTATAAATAATGCTTCTATGAACATCCATGCACTAGTTTTTGTGCAGACATATATTTTTAATTTTCTTGGTTACATAACCAGGAGTGAAATTGTTGGGTCTTGTGGTTACTGTGTTCAACATCTTAAAGAACTGTCAAACTGTTTTCCAACACAGGCACACCACTTTACATTCCCACAAGAATGTATGAGGGTTCCAATTTCTGCACATCTTCACCAGCATTTGTTATTATCTTTTGACTGTAGACAACATAGTGGTAGGAAGTGGTATCTCACTGTGATTTTGAGTTGCATTTTTCTAATGAATAATGATGAATATTTTTTTATGTTTTTATTGGTCATTTGTGTATCCTCCTTGGAGAAATGGCTACTCGAATCCTTTGCCTACCAAAAAAACTCAGTTATTTGTCTTATTGTTTAGTTATAAGAGTCACCTGTATATCTGAATCTGGTTCCCTTATCAGAAATATGATCTGCAGCCCTGGCTGGTGTAGCTCAGTGAATTGAGCGCGGGCCTGCGAACCAAACAACCGGGGTTCGATTCCCAGTCCGGGCACATGCCTGGGTTGCAGGCCAGTTCCCAGCAGGGGACACATGAGAGGCAACCATACATTGATATTTCTCTCCTTCTCTCCTTCCCTTCCCCTCTAAAAGATAAATAAATAAAGTCTTAAAAAAAAGAAATATGATTTGCAAAAGCATTCTCCCCTTCTGTGGGATGACTTTTCACTTTTTAAATGGTGTCCTTTGAAATATCAGTGTTTTAAATTTCGATGAAGTTCAATTTATCTTTTTCTTTTGTTGTATGTGCTTTTAGTGTCACTCTAAGAAATCATTGCCTAATGTAAGTTCTCAAAGACTTACTACTAGGTTTTCTTCTAAGAGCTTTATAATTTTAGCTCTTACATTTAGATCTTAGATCCATATTAAGTAAATTTTTGTAAAATGGTTTAGGTAGGGGCCCAGCTTTCTTCCTTTATAGATGGCTGTCCAATCATTCCAGCACCATTTGTTAAAGCAAAAACAAAAACAAAACTATTATTTCCCCCATTGAATTATCTTGCCTTTACCACATGTTTTTATTTCTCTATTTTTTCATAGATTTTGATTGATTTCTTTTTTAATTTTTATTTATTGATTTTAGAGGGAGAGAGAGAAATATCGGTTTGTTGTTCCACTTATTTATGCATTCATTGGTTGCTTCTTGTATATGCCCTGATGGGAGACTGAACTATATGCTTTTAAATAAATGTTGGCACATGTCTGTTACTGTGTGTTTTGCATTCCTACCTCCACGTCTACCATGGGACCCTCAACAAACATGGTCAATAAATAAAAAGCTGATTGAAGATTTGTATTGTTAACCAGCAAATACCAAGTGCCATAGACTTTGCTAGGTGTTGGAGAAGTTTTATGTATGGCATTCACAGTCTAGTAAATTTTTCAAACAAACAGTTTCCAAGGGATCCCAGAATCTTATATTTTTATACTGAAATGGATCTTTGAGATCATAGACTCCCCTCATTGGCCAGTAAGGAGACACAAGGCTAAACCACAGCCTGTGGCCTATCTCATGTACATTTACCTGTGTTTCAGGTCTCTTGAAACTTACATTCTGACTATCACAAACTAACAAAGAATTTTTTCAGGTTGTCCTTGATAAAGGCCTTTCCAGATGAAAGACAATGGTTCTGTTTCATAGCACATTTATCTTCTGAGATAACTGCTATCAGAGATTTAAAAAAATTCTCCATCCTACCTGTACATAGTCACTCCTTTCTCTGAATTTTTATAGATCTTAACTAGCTCTTCCACAAAATTAGCGATCTGTTTTACACTGCCCTATCACCTTGGAATGTCATATAATCTTGAATTATTTTTTATCAAAGGTTTATCTGCAGTCTTCCTAAATAGACCACCACAACTACACTCAGGGAAAAAATGTGGATTTTACACTTTATTGTAAGAAATGTAGAGCCTCGTACCTAGTGGACATGGAGCAGATGTTTCTGGTATTATTTGCGTGTTTAGATGATTCATGTTTAAAATAAGAGCTACTAGGCCTAAGTCTCATTCTGTTTCCTCACTTCCAGAGATGATAAGGCAACGTACTCTAGATGCTCAGGGGCAGTGACTCTAAAGAAGAAGCACCTTCTTTCATTTTCTAGTCTTTCTATTCCTAGAAGAATAGAGAGTATGTATATACTCTCTGTATACTCTCTGTATATACTCAGTGTATGTATATATATATTTTAAATATTTCTTACTATTGCTATTAAAAGTTTAAAAATTCTATTAAAATCTTTAAAAGATAAAAATTTTATTAAAAGTATAAAAAGCATGGCAGAATTCCCCCAAGAACTCAGTAAATGAAACTATCTCTCAAGGGAACTCTGAGTCGCAGTTTTAAATTACTGAGTCAGAAAGCAGAGAAGACATTCTGTTTCCGTTCTTATCTCAAGCTTGCCTTCTAGTTATGAGGTGGAAGAAGAAAATGGAACAGTCTAGCCTCACGTTGAACAGTGTCTTGCAGAACATAACCAGTATCTTTGGAACTGTTCAAATGAGTTAAAATATAAAATTAAGACCAAATAAAAGGTGCCGAATGAGAAAGAATATGCCATGACATGATACTCAGTACACTGTTAGGCCTCTTTGGGAGTACAGTGAGCCTATTAATGGGCTGTGGTAAGAACAAATTACTGGTGGGCTAAAGTGATTCTCCAATAACAGCGAATACAGACAGCATTTCAGCATGTGGTTAGATCATGGAAGACAAGCAAATAAAAAAAAAACTCAGAATTTTGTGAAGTTAATTTTTTTCATCTGCCAGAAATCACTCAGTCTCTGTTTTATATTCATGGTATTTCAGATTTATGCTCAAGAATGAAAACATTGGGTCAGTGATAAAATCATTCCCATTTCACATTCCCTGGACTTCATTTGTAAAGTGAGGTCTAGACTTTCGCTCCTCAAATTGGAATCAGCGGACCAGCGACATCAGCATCATGGGAAAGTTGGTCTGAAATGCAGAATCTGTGTCCCATCCTAGATCTTCTAAATCAGAATCTTCATCTTCATGAAATCCTGACCTAATTTGTATGCATGTTTGAGAAGTCTGGCCTCGATGATATAAAGTGACTTCCAGCTAATAAACTCTACCACCCCATGATTCTAGTTGGAAAATTCTAAGTTAGAAAACATGGCAGTGATTTTCTTAGGAGCTCTGCTGGACTTGCAGAGACGGACTGCTCAGCAAGTTGAACTAATCTCTCAGGTCACAGCTTCAACAAGGCAGAGAGAAAACAAAGACTCGCTCTGCTTGTTTGGTGTCGCCTGTTTCTTTCCCACCACACTAAGATTGATTTTAGTATTTAAGTGGACATAAACCAAGGCAAAATTCTTTCAATATTCAGTTAAATAATTCAGTATTTGTTGAATTCCTACAACTTTCTAAGCACCAAAAAGAAATTAAAAGGTAAGATTCCTACTGTTAAGGCACCTAATGAAGATGGAGGCTTTGCTTTAAAAGTCTTGGTTTCTAGAGTGCTTTGCTGATTTCATTATAGGATGATTCCTGGTTTGTTATTATCCAGAACAGAAAGCTGTACCAAGTCAGTAAAATACATCAGGCCTAAGTAGCAGCGATAAGCACAATGCACAGGTGAACTAACAGGCAGCTTTGTACCTGGAGGCCTGTTCCTGCTGACATCGTGCATGTAATGAAGCAGCCAGCAGTCATTACAGACTCTGGGCTCTGCTTTTTTTCTCTTTATTTCTCTGTGACCCCAAATAGCATATGGTTTAATTCAAAGTCAGCAGAAATTCCATATAAAAATATTTGAGTCCAGCTGGAAGTATGTGGAGGTGGTAGAGAAATGAGCTAGTGCCCCGTGAGAGGAGAAAGGCCTGTGACCTCATGGGTCACCATGGGGAGTCTCCTCATGGGGAGTCGTAGAAGTTCACTCCAGAGGCTGTGAGGGAGAGCCAGATTACAGAAAGGGGCCAGCACAAGGGGGCTGAGCTGCTAAAGCAGGGAAAATTTATTAGATTAGGTTTACACTTTCTATTGAACATGCCCATCCTCATGGGCAGGTTTGCCATTTCAAAGTAGAGGGCAGCTCACATTTGATGGCTGACTGCTATTAGTGACAGCATACTTAGTGTAAAAACATCATTAAACAATGGACTTCTAAATGAAGTTTCTATGTTTTGATGGAGGCTCTTTCAACATCATTTTACTAGTCAACTTTGTGCCTTTCAGCCTAGTCAGATATAAGCGGGTTATTCTGGTTCCCAAAGCAGACAAGTAGTACCAGGAGCTATTGCAATTATTGTTTGTTATTAACTGGATCATAGTTTGCTGTTTAGCACATTTTTTCTCTTTATTGGTGCATATTCTCACATTCTATCTAGATTGTATTTTTCCTGAAAAGAAGGGGAGAGCACAGTGCTTAGCACCAATTAACCCCATTGGAGTTAATTATGTTGAGGTTTCTTAGACCTCTTTAGTATTCAGTGACTTTCATTAAGTAAGTGTTTTAAAATTTTATTGCTGACTCTCATGCTTAACGGAACTCTCTATTGATGACTTATTAAAACACACTTCTTTTTCCATGTGTTGTTTGTATTAACAGTGTGCTACTTTGGGTTCTGGTCAAGATGGCAGTGTAGGCAGACATGGCTCACCTTTTTGCATAACCACATCAAAATTACAACTAAAATATGGAACTACCATCACTCATAACCATGAGAAAACTAGCTGAGTGGAAGTTGGACAATTATGGAATTAAAGAAACCACACCTATCGAGACTGCTAGGAGGGGCACAGTTGCAGAATGAGCTGGTTTCTCACCCACATGTGGAGGACAAAAATTCAGGAGGGATATCTTGGGACCAAGGAGTCCCAGCTCCTTACCAGGCCACCCAGCCCCCAGGGTTTCAGGGCCAGGAAGATAAATCCCCACTTCTGGCTGCAAAAGCCAGAAGGGATTGAGTCAGTGGAAGGAACTGCTGGAGCACCAAGCAGTTCCTCTTAAAGAACCCACACATGGCCTCACCTACTCAGATTTAATCCTTCTGAGCTCCAGCGCTGGGGTGGCAACGTGAAGGGCACCAGTGGCAAACTGGGAGAGGTCGAAGTGACTTATGAATGTGCCAGCAAGAAAACAAAGTGTGATACTGTGCGATATGTGCTGTGATTGATATATAAGCAGTGTACAGCAGGAGCACAGAGGAAGAGGAAACATGAGAATGAGTAGCTAACAGCCTGGGAAGCAGAGATGAGGAGAGTGGAATTTGGCCAGGAGTGGCAGGAACTGATTTAGGGAGGGCATTTCAGACTAAGTAGAGGGCATTATAGATACGAGAGAGAGAGAGAGAGAGGGATATGTGTCATTGGCATCCATGAACAAGCTTCCTTTTCTGAGATTATCAGGGAATTTATGACATGAATTTTATTTTAAATTCAAAGTGAAGGTATTTTATTTGAAAGGCATATGAAGGCCCAAACTACTATGTCATTAAGTATGTAGCATGGAAGTGAGATTTGGGATCTATACTGGAATAAGCTTCTACAGCTGGAGTGAAGGGAGTTCCCAGATGACTTGGAGATAAGGTTGGCTGGGTGTCATGAGGCAGTGTGAAGGCATAGGAGAAAGGAGGGGAAAGGAGAAGTCTCCGCGGTGCTGTTTGCCATCTGTGCTACCATATTTTTCATACCATAAGATACATTTCCCCCCCCAAATTTGGGAGGAATAATGGTTGTTAATGCTGCTGTTGAGTTCTGTTTACATTTACATTGGTGAGATATTATGTTATTTATGTTATTAAACATTTTACCACATTTTTTGCGTCAAAAAATTTTTTCCTATTTTCCTCTTCTGAAACCTAGGTGTGTCTTATGGTCTGAAAAATACAGTAATTAACAGAACAACAACTAAACTTTCTCATATAACCTCATATATCAGGACTTCAATCAGGAGCTTTGGTCACGGCTTCTGCTCTTGAAGGTTAAGTAAAACAATTAATGTGCTATCAGGGCATGATCACACAGTACCTGCATCTACTATTTATCTCATTCACCATTCTCCAAGCAGGTTCTTTGCTCCACCTTGGGACAAGCCATCTGATGGTGGCAAAATGAGAGAATGGTGGCCTACACTGTTTAAATCCCCTAAGCCTGTGGATTTGAACAGTAATTAATTTTTTCCTATTAAAGTTATTGCGGGAAGCCAAAGGCAAGCATAATTCAGCCCAGGGAACAAGGTTTATCTCCACAGGTCAAAAAGTCCCTGAAAATGATTCGTGCTTGCAATTTAAACAGTTTTCTCTCCTTTAAATGACATGATCACATGCTTAGTGTAACCACTGAAGAATGTTAGGCGAAGGGCAGCAGCCTTACTCAAAATTGAGGGTATTAGTAAGCACCATTTTAGGGACAACAGAAAGAAAATGGGCGATGGGAGGCTTGTTCAGAATGTCCATCATTGACTTCCCATTTTAATCATTTGATTTTCAGTTGAGACAGTTGAGATTTTCATGCCAGAAACAGGCATGAAAGATCCAGTAGCAGGATATATTGGATGACTTCAAGAACATAGCAAACAAATGTTCATATTTGATCCTGGCTACAGGTCTCACTAGGAAGGCTAATTAAAACAGAATATAAAGGCTTCCTTGTTCTGATCAGTCATTTTCTTGTTAGAGCAGATCAATTTCTAGAAAGGAAGCCAAATTTTCCTAAATGTGTGATTAATGTGATGCCAGGTTCCTTTTAAACCTTTTTACACTGTTTGGTTTTCTTTAAACTGAAGAGATGATTTAATCGTTTCTAGTATTTTGTTACTAAAAATAACATCATTTCTGTGCCCTGCTCATTCTATATGCATAAATATTTGTGCCTTATTGACTTCTGGATGTGTCAGAGCACATCCAGAATGGAGACATGAGGAGCTCCCTGTATACTCTCCTTAATGAAGCAACCATAACTGATGAAAATTATAAGTAACCCCCCCAAGAAAAAAACATTGGCTCAGACTACGAGGCAATTTATGCCTCAGAGGATTATCAAAAACACTGGAGCAGTAAGTTCCCAATTAGTGGAGGCAAACAGAGGGGAGTGATCTCAATAAAGTCAAGCCAGCTAAAAGATTGACAAGGAGATGAGGGAAAGAGACAAAGAGGACCTGATGCAAACTACTGTCATCCCCTGGGGGAGGGAGAAGTCAGGGTGACATTGTGCATGCCAAAGCTCCAGCCTCTAAGGAGAGGCATCAGAGGCTGACAGTAGTGGGGGAAATAGACTTAACTGAATTGGTCTGGCCAAGTCACTAAACAAGTAAACAAACAAAGAACTATGACAACAAGCTCTGGAGCCAGTCAGGATCAGTCTCCAGAGTTACTACAATGGGAATGTGCAGTTTGTAACCAAACAATTATGAGACATACAAAGAAAAAAGCAAGTGGGACCCATACATACAGAAACTGCCATTGAGAAGACACAGATGTTGGACTTGGCAGTCAACGACATCAAAGATGCTATTATAAACAATTTCAAAAACAAAAGGAAATCATGCTTATGAGTATAGATTCAAATTTCCTCAACAAATATTAGCAAACTAAATCAGCAGCATATAAAAAGGAGATTATATATCATAACCAAATAGGATTGGTCTCAGGAATGCAAGGTTGGCTTACATCCAAAAATCCATTCATGTAGCATACCATATCAATAGCATAAAGGAGAAAACCACATGATCATCTCAATGGACACAGACAAAGCACTAAACAAAACCCAACACCCTTTCATAATAAAAGTAGTCAACAAACTAGAAACAGAATGGAACTACCTCAGTCTGATAAAGGGCATCTACAAAAAAAATCTAGAGTAATTACATTTATGGTAAAAGTCTAGGAACTATTCTGATAGTTCTGATGAAGGGCATCTACAAAGTCTGATAAAGGGCATCTACAAAAAAAAACAGAGTAATTACATTTATGGAAAAAGTCTAAGAACTATTCATGTAAAATTGAAAATAAGTTAAGATGCTCACCTTCTTTATTCGACATCAACTACAGTTTCTAGCTAAGGCAATCAGGCAGGTTGCCTTAGCAAGAAAAAGAAATAAAAGGCATCCAGATCAAAAAGGAAAATGGAAATCAACCTGTATTCTAAAATGGCATAATCTGGTATATAGGAAATTCTAAGAAATCCACCAAAATACTATCACAACTAATAAACGAGTGCATCCAGGTCCCCATTGGAGAGCAGGATAGACTCGATCAATAGATGGTTCTCTCTCACATCAAAGTTTCTCTTCCTCTTTCTCCCTTCCTTCCCTTCTTTCTGAAGTAAATAAATAAAATCTTCAAAAAAAATAGCCAAAGGATTTAAATAGACACTTTTCCAAAGGAAGTATACAAATGGAAAATAAAAACATGATGCACAACGTCATTAGTCATTAGGGAAATGCAAATCAAAATCACAATGAGATACCACTTTCACAACCACTAGGGTGATTATAATGAAGAATACAGGCAATAACAGTGTGTTGATGAGGATGTAAAGAAATAGGAACCTTCATACATGGCTGGTACAAATGTTAAAGGGTGCAGCCACTTTGGAAAACAGTTTGGTGTTCCCTTAAGATGTAAACATAGGGTCATAATATGACTTAGTAATTCTACTCTTAGTTATACACCCAAGAGAATTAAAAACATATTCCACACAAAAATTTACACATGAGTGTTCATAGCATCATTAATGTGGAATAATCATGCAATGGAATATTATTCAGCAATATACAGGAATGTAGGACTGATTATGCCATACAACATAGATGAACCTAGAAAACATTAAGCTAAGTTAAAGAAGCCATACACAAAAGGCCAACATTGTATGATTCCACTTATATAAAATGTTCAGAATAGGTGACTGCATAGTGACAGAAAATACACTAGTGGTTGTTAGAGGCTAAGGAGGATGGGGAGTTACAGCTAATGCATGTGTGGTTTCTTTTGGGGGAATAAAAATGTTCTGGTATTTGTGGTGATGATTGCATAACTTTTGAATATACCTAAAACTATCATACACTTTAAATGAAGGAATTACATGGTATGTAAATGATGCCACAATGATGCTGTTAAAAAACTAAGGTCATGCTTTTTCTGTAATCATAATTAAAAGTTTTCATCATTCAGAAAATTTATAAGGTGGTATATTGATACAAATTATCACTATTTACAGGTTATTGTTGATGACAAAGCAAGCAATAAGCCTTTTCTGAAAAAAAGTCACCTTCAAAGCATGCTATGAGGCCAATGATGAAGCGTTTTTTTCAAACTGCTAAGAAATAAGAAAGGTTTTCATGTCTTAACTTACTAAAAGTTTTACTTCCCATATGACATAAATTTCCTTTTCTAGAACGTTATATAATCTTTTAAAATTGTCACAAGCATACTAAATTCCCCATTAACCCAATTAAAATTTCACAGTCTCACTTCAGAAATAGTTTATGTTCCATGACTAATTCATTCATATTTAATATGCTGATGCAGGTCCCCAATTGCCAAAACCCTGATACCAAGTCTTCCAATAGGGATTTTTGTTGAGTATATAATACAGGTTTTTAACAGTTCAAGAACATACCAGGCTAAGTGTCACAAATAAGTCTGCTGAGTCAATCCCCCAACCCTATTTTATCATCGTAAAGAAAGTTACTTCTTTGATTATTTCAACCCTTTTAGCATGGGTTAGAGCCGGGTCTGATGCAGGCGCTGGATTCATGCCACCCTGAATTGCAGTATGTGACAGAGCTAAGACCTGTGGAACGTCAGGGACTACACTACAAGGACGAACTCCTTATAATTCTTTGTTAGCCAGTTAACAACAACAGCAAAATGCTGACGGATGGATGGATTGGATATTCATAGTGCACTAGGCAATATACAAGAGCTACATAGGAAGAAAATTCTGTCTTCCGTCGTATTTTCTAGTTGAGTTTCCTTCTTTATTATATTTATTACATAGCTTAACTCTTTCCATGAAAGAAGCTATGCCGAGCAGGTAAATAAAATTCTTGCTCCTAAAATAAGCACTGTATAATTGAGATGATTTATGCAATTGGCAGGGAGCTTTCATCGCAGAAAAAAAGTGTAGATCGTCTAGATTGACTTGAGATGCTCAAGTAGCAGGTTTCAGGGTTTCCACACCAACGTTTTCTGGGGCGCAAGCTGGAGACAGATTATCAGTGAGAAAGCAGAGCGCGCTACACTTAAGCAACCTCACGTCCCAGAATCCCCTGGGGACTCCAAATCCCAGAAACCCGCTCCGGAAATCTACCGGCTTCCCAAATCCGCTGACCACGGACGCGACCAAGTTAGGAAACTGGGGTGATTGTCTCAGCTTTTGTCCCCTACCATTTTCCCTATAGGGAGAGGACTATAGTTACTAGAACCTTCTCACTCTCTACGATACAGCTTCCACGGAAGACCGTCTTTCGGCGTACTTGATGTGATGGTTTGCTTGTCCCATTCTCTCTCCCCCTTTTCCTTGCCCTCTGTAAGAATGGTTCATCCGGACATCGAAGCTCCTTGAGTTGGCTGGGTGATTGTGCCCGCCCTCCCCCGGAATGTGGGCCTTCCGAGCCTGCGAGGTGGGAGGGACCCTGGCTAGGAGGCGTGCAGGCTCCTGGCAGCAGTAGAGGCGGTGGCGGCTGCGGGCTGTGGGAGGAGCCGCGTGGTTCCGGCTACCGAGGCGAGGCGACCCTTAGGTCCGCGCGGCGGGCGGGGAGGACAGGTAGGGGAGTGGACAGCCGCAGCTTTAGGGGAGGCTCAGGCAGCGGAGTGCCCCACCGCGCCCCTGGCACCCTCGGCCTCCGGCGTTGAGGCGGGGGAGTAAAGAGATGCCTACCCAGAGGGACAGCACTACCATGTCTCACCCGATCGCAGGCGGCGGCATCGGGGACCATTCTCACCAGGTCCGGGTGAAAGCCTACTACCGCGGGTGAGTGCTTCGGAATAGGGATGGGAGGGGAGGGGAAAGGCCAGCTCGACTTGGCCTGTTAGGGGACAGGGGCTGGAAATGTTGTGGCGGGTTGGTTTGGGGGGGCGACTCTTGGGACTCGGGATGGGTGATCGAGTAGTCAGGGGAGGAGCGGGGGACGCTGGATTGGGGCACCCCCAAGGTGTGGTGCAGGGCGTCTGGGAGTCGCGCTGCTGAGGGTCCAGAGTAGGTTCCGAGGGAGGAGCCTTGGGATAGAGTATGTCCACCTGGTGGGTTCCAGAGAATCGCTTAGTAAGAAATTTACAAGGGTTTACGTCATTAAGTCTGGAAGTATTGGGGGTTGAGAGTTGATTCTGGTCGAGGCTTCGGGGAACTAAGTTTGTTATGGACTTAAAAGATAGAACTGCTTCAATCCGGTGGCCCTTTTGATTTCCAACAGGCCTAAAGCCTCTGACTCTCTAAGTCAGAATCGCCTGGAAGAGTTCACGAAGTGTATCTGGACTGTGTTCATGCTGCCAGCAAATTAGACATAGGGATTATTATTTAAGAGGAGAGTCCATGTGTTTTCAGGGATGTGCATTAGATACTTAAGTGTGTCTCCAAGATTAGATTGTGGATGTGTAAAGTAAAATTCTGCGAACATTCTTCGTTGTCATTATTGCTTGAAGGACCATCCCGTAGAGTGAGATAATGCAAGGTAAGAAGAGGACAAGCCTAGGGCACAGCTAGAAAATCTATAATCTTTACTCATATTATTACCTAAGTTATAACTACTGTGGTTACCAGAAATATTCCAGCCCCTCAGATCGTTGTATTAAGTTATATTCTGTAATCAGTCACCTGAAGTGTCCCCTTTCCCTTGAATTCAGTTTTGTTTTGAAATTTCTTTGAGATAATTATATTGTTGAAAATTAAAAAGGTTAACAAGTTAGTGTGAGAATAAAGGTTTGAAACTAAGGGTTAACAGAAAACCCAGCCGTTTTGGCTTGTCTTACTGCTTGTCCAAGCAGAAGTAAATTGCTTTAAAACACTCAAGCACTAGAAGGTTGAAATTGCAAAGCATACTTTTACATTCCTGAAAGGATTAGTGAAGATAGCGAACTTTTAAAATGCCTCTAGTTTTGATTTCAAAGAAAATGTAAGCCCCCAATTGTCTTACTGATTTGACATAAAGACATACTAGTTTAGTTTTGGCTTCCATGACCTGTGTGTATTAGCTTGACTGTATTCAGAAGAGTTTACAGGTGTTATTTTGAACAGTATCAGTGTTTTTGCTTAAATTGATCAAGGAGGTCTTGATTTTAAAACAATACCAAGAACTGTGTGTAGGTTTTCTTAAACGTTTGTAGTTTAAGTGGACTTTTTGTAGTCACAGTGGACTTGAGAATGGTCAGCTATGACCTTTGCACTATGGGAAAAAGCTTTGCTTCCTTTATCTTACCTTTAATTTGATAAATGAGACACTTCACTTTAGAGTGTTCCATTTTATAAAGGCGACAGTCCATGAGTTGTTTGGTACAGAGAATGGAGTATACTGCCTGTTTTTTTAAGGTATCTGATTATTGACAGCTTAAAAACTAGAGTAAGAAATGAATATACACACATGGTAGAAAAGTGCAAGTTGTACAGATACAAAGTAAGAAATGTTCCCCATCCCACCCTCCCAACCTCCAGAGTTAACTGCTGTTGACGGTCTATTTCTGGTTCTTCTGGAGGTTGCCCTTATTACTTTAAAAGTTATAGTTCTGTTTTGTGATTTATTAACTTTAGATCATATCTTTTGATACTCTGAAAGATGAGAAATTGAGTATACTTTTACTTTTTCTCAAACTGGTGCCTCTCATGTTTTTATTGCTATTCTATTACTATTTTTTGTTTTCTGGTTTACCTTTATGGCTTTAAATAATATGAATTCCTTACCTGTTAAATGTAGATAGCTTCCAATGATTCCAACTATGAAAAATGGAGAAACTGGTGCTTCTTTCTTTGTTCCCATTTTTATTAGTCTGACAAATGTAAATAGGCCTAATTAGTAAATTAAAATCATTGTAAGCTTCTCATTTGGAAAGAAATCAAAGTCTGCTGTACTTGAGGAATGTATTATATTTTCTTGGCTTATTGCTTCAATTATTTTTTTAAAAAAGAGAATAAGGCCACATAAGCCTTTTAATGCGTGACTAAAATTTCTCTGACATTCAAGTTAACGTTTTCTTTGTTTTAAAAAAAAGTATGCATTTTTGCTTAGGAATGAAAGAACCCCTTGCCTTTTAGTGCTTTTAAGTCAATGGAAGCTTTCTAGTGGTGCCTTCATTTTAAGCCTTATTTAAAAACATCAGCACTCTAAATTGTACCAATTTCTGTCCTCTGAAGTTAGATCTGTAAAGATTATATGTTTATGAACAATAGTCTAAACTGATGATTATGATATTACAGTCAGCTGCTCATGACTTTAGATGAAACTAAAATGAGTCACCAATAAGTATAGTTAATAAACAGGTTGGCTAACTAGAACACCTACCTGATTTTAAAATAGAAAATCCTTTCTTTTTACCAAGAAATGTAAAGACAATCTGTACTGGAAAAAAATAATTTCCTTCAGATCTGAGTGGCTGTTATCGAAGAGCTTTCCCCTTATTTCCTTCTAATAATATTTCTTTCCAGTGAGTGTTGAATCTCTGATTAGCATTTTGTGAATAAATTGCCCTCTCCTTTCAAAGATGTGTACTCATATAGTGTTTTCACTCTGTTAAATTTGTTTTTGTGCAAATGTGATGTCTCCTAGATAGAACAGACATTTAATTAGATTTTTTTCTAGTTTTTAAGCAGGAGATTAATAGCACTGAGAATCTGATTTAATTGGGGACCACCTAAGGGTGCCTGTCTTATAGCCTGGACCCTTCTTTCCTTGCCACAGTAGCTTGTCAGTGACTGGCCTTCCGTCTTTAATCATTACCTAGTGGTGTCAGTTTGAAGGAAGAGAAACAGGTTTTGTTGGTTAGTGATAGATTGCTATTGGATGTGATTATCCTTACATGAAGTCACTTGATATTTTGGAATCAGATTTAACAAGGAAATGTGTGGACTACTCAGTTCTTTACTTTGTAAGTGTATGGGAAATTTGCAAAAAGCTTGTAAAGTATACTTTTTAAACCACTGCTGTCAAGTAGTTATAACAATCCAGAGGATCCTCTGTATTCACATCTACTCAAAAAAAAAAAAAATCGGTAACTCATTGCACATTTGGAATGTATAGCTGGTTCAGTGAAGAAATAGGCCAGTTTTTTTCACTGTTAACAAGTCTTGGCAAGACTTGTTTTTAAAAGTATTGCAAAATAATTTTAGTGATATACTTCAGTAATGGTTCAAAGGAAATAAAAATAATATATTGAGTTGACAGTCGGAGGAATGTTAGTTACTGGTCCTGGAGCTTGATGCGTGGTGCCTAACCATAGGGCAATTGATCCATAACATTACTAGAGAGAGAGAAAGGCCGTGGTGGCCTGGTGCCAAAAACCCAAACCAGAACAGCCCTCTCAGAAATTTGAATCACATTATATGAGATAAATTGCTTGTTAGCAGTGAGAACCGATGCTGAAGAGTTGAGGGGGAGGCTGGTGAAACCAGGACCGGCCATGTGCAAATCGAAGGTCTGATGGAGCAGGGGAGAAAGAAGCAGTTCTCTACAGAAGAATTCTCCCTAGAGGTCAGGTCCATGATAGCTTTCTAACACAACTCCCAGACCTCTTTTTAAGGTGACTCAAGTGTTTGTTTTTTATGATTGAAATGAGCCTAGTTAGCGCATGAATTCTAAAAATTCCAGTCTTGCTTCCGATTTCACCTATTACTTACTTAAGTGTGTTTAAACTCAGTGTAAGAAATAACCTACGATAAGCCAGGCACATGGTACTAGGGTGAACACAGAGGATGTAGAGGTGGATAATACAAGGCTTTGCCCCTGAGGAACTAAGAAACTCGTAGGAGGAAAGACATAGGAGAGTTAATTAAGGGTTGTGTGTGTGCGTGTGTGTGTAAGGTACTTGCAGGGATGGATATTGGGGAGGAGTTTGAGGCAAGGGAACTCTTCCTGGAGAATGAAATCTGTGAGGCTTTAGATGGATGTTGATGTTGGGTGGGGCATCATTCCAGGCATTGCACAACTGCATGATGTGTTTGGGGAACTAAGAGCAGTTTAGTTGTTTAGTCCTATATGCATTCCTTATTAGGGCATAAAGGGTGAAGTGGGCACTGATGAGACGTGAGGCTAATAAGACGGTTCACAGGCACTAGTTCATGAAGACTCTTGAAAATCATACTGCGGGCTTCAGACTTTTTCTCATTGGTGAAGATTTTGAGTACACGAGATCAGATTTTTGTTTTTAGAAAAATCACTCTTAGAACCTGGAGGTGAATTGCCACGGATAAGACTAATTAGGAGGCTTTGGAAGTAGTCCAGGTGATAACATTCTGAGGAGATGGAAAAGGGGATATGGATTCAGGGGTAATTTTAGGGGGTAGAATCAATATGAATCAGAGACTGATGGCCTGTGGGGAAGAGAGAGGGGGCCTGCAATTCATAGGTTTCTTATTTGAGGGAGCCTAGGGATTATAGAAGGAAGAGATTTATGGGAGAAGGTAATTAATTACCTGGAACAAGTAACTGAATTTTGAGCTCACGGCACTTTGAGGGCATCCAGGTGGAAATGTTTGGAATTACTGAACAATCAGTGTGTGCATGCAAACTGTGCACTGTGTGTGACCTCTGACCCTGTGCGGGAATGTGGCTGAGAATGATGCTGGAAACAAAAATTCCACCCTACAGTGGTCTGCTGTAGATCACAAAGGCAAGGCACTAAAACTAAAATTTTAAAATGCAGAAATATGTAAAGTGGAAAGTTCCCCACTTCATAGGATAGCCACTGATAATAGTTTGGGATATTCTATATCATATCAATTTAAATATGTATATATATATATTTATTTATTTTTCCAGTAAATGGGTACATATTTTTCACATGTTTCTGCAGTTGATTTTTTTCATTTATAATCATCTTTGCATGTCAGGGTAGACAGATAAACAGATACATGCATATAGGTGAGTAATAGATACACCTGTCTTTTTCTTTATAGTTGGTACATGGTGTTCCACAGTATCGTTGTACTATCATTTATTTAATGTTTTTTTCTGATTGATGAACTCATAAGGTTGCTTTCATTAAATCTCTGTTTCAAATCATGCTGACAGAATATTCTTATATTTAATGTATATTCTTGCAAACATGGTCAAAGATGTGTCTGCTTTAAAAGTGATATTATCCTCCCAAAACTTAGGAATTTATATTCCCACAAGTGTGTGGATGAAGCATTTTCTTATGCTCCCACTTCATGTTACTGGTCTTTTAAATTTTGGCAAATAAGTTTGGCAAAGAATGCTTTTAAATCAAGTATCTTTTTTATACATAATTGATCATTTGCATTTCTTCTTTGGGTTGTCTAGTCATGTCTTTGCCCATTTTTTCCTTGGGTTCTTTTTCTTTTTAAAAAATTGTTCCTTCAAAGGGACATTGACTTTTTGTCTGTTTAAAAAGTTGCCAGCCTTTCTCTAACCTGTTGGTTGTCTGGAGCTTTTCATTTTTATTTAAATCTGTCCTTTTCTTTATGGCTTCTGTGTTTGGTCTTTTAGGTAGATGTGTTTCTCATCTTAAAATATTGTATTTTTTTATTAATTATGCTGCTTAAGTGATTTTCTTTTCAATAAATCTGGTATTTAGGAGTTCAGTTATTTGTGATACTGATAGAACTTACTTTTTTCCAAAATGTATTCTACTAATACTGATGCTGAATAGGTTGCTCTTTTACCCTAATTTGGAATGACAAGTTTGTTATACACATATACTAAATTTTTCAGAGGGACATAAGTAAGTACTTTCTTCTTACTTTTCATTGATTTTTGGTGAGAAATCTATTTTGCCAAACATCAAACCAAACATAATTGGTTTGATTATTGTATTATTATTAGAGTTAATTTTGATATATGTTTTGGAAAGACTCATTTCATTAATTTTCTGTGTCCATGTTTTCTTGGCTATTCTTGTATATTTTCAATTCCAGATTAATTTTTTGAAGTTTTTTGTAGGTTCCTCCCCAAAAAAAATCTTATTGGCACTTTGATTTGGAATTGCATTAAGTTTATAGATTAATTTGAAAACTGCTAGTTTTATAATATTCAGCCTTGCCTTACAAGTATATGGTTTTAATACCTATTTATAATTTTTTTCATGGTTTTCAGTAAGGTTCCTCTCCCATAGGTCTTGCACATTTCCTGTTAAGTTTATCCTTAGGTATTTTATAATTCTGTTGGTTTATTATGTATACTATCTAGTTTTGAATGTTTAAGTCAAACTGGCCACCTTATTAGTTCTATTAATTTCTTCTCTTAAAATTTTATTTATTTATTTTTAGACAGAGGGGAGGGATGGGAGAAAGAGAGGGAGAGAAATATCAATGTGTGGTTGACTCTCATGCACCCACTACTGGGGACCTGGCCCACAACCCAGGCATGTGCCCTGACTGGAAATTGAACCAGCGACCCTTTGGTTCACAGGCCAGCACTCAATCCACTGAACCACACCAAACAGGGCATAGTTGTATTAATTTCTTTGTTAACTGTCTTAGAATTTACAGATAGATAATATCATCTGCAAATAACAGTTTTGCCTCTTCCTTTCTGTGTATCTCATTTATTTTTCTTATCTTAACTATTTGCCTAGGTTTTCCAGATTGTTGAATTTTAGCAGTGATCAATTATTTAATGAAATATGATCAATAGTTAGAAAAATGTAATAACTTATCTTCAAAGATACTCAGTCTCCTTTTTGCCTCTGAATTATGTTAAAGAGCATGGGAACTAATTTTTGTGCTGTATTCACATGTTCCAAGAACTGTGATACATGTTTTAAAGTTATTTTTATTGAATCTTCGGAGGTAGATATCATTATCTCTATTTTATGGATGATAACATCAAAGCTTAGTAAGCCACAATGCAAAGACGAGTCTTACCCTTCAAGGGAATTTCTCTTTTCCCTTTTACTGTATTGGTAGGGCTTTCTTAGGATTACTTCTTTGTTTTGTCAGATTCATATTTCACAGTTTTGAGTCAATTTTCTAGCTCCTTGATTATTAAGAATGAAAGTTGCTTTATGGCTTTTTATAATTAACAAATAATTTGAGGGGTGATACTTTGAGATTATATGTATATTCTATTCCTTCAAAACGTTTTACCCGATGGTTTTACCATCCATGGATAATCCTGCCTAAATCTATTATATTGGATATTTCAAATAAGACTTTTATTTCTGATTATACATTTAATTTAGGAGAAAAGCTTATGTTGAGATAGCAGAAGGGCTGAATGTGGTTCTTTTCATTTATTTCTAAAAGCAATTAGTTTTTGCTTTTGCTGAAGCAATTAGTTTCAACTAAAACCATATCTGAATTTGTCATTTTGGGAATCTTTGTAGTGAAGCAGGGTATTCTGATGAAGACCAGTGGTAGGAGGTAATTTATGCTAACACTGAAGTTAAAACAAGAAAAAAAAATGTCTTCATGCATAATTTGTTTTATATCTTTAAAATGTAATATCTTTATTTTACAGCTCATTTTTAGCTTTGGTACTATGATAAGGATCTGGTGATTATGAAATGTACAAACGTGGTGTTTTCCCAGTTCCTTACAGAAGTGTTTATATAAGACTCCCTTAAATGTTTTAGTTCCTGGAACTTTAGAAGTGGCAGTCGATAGAGCACGACTCCTTCATTGAGTCCCTTTGAGAAGTATGTACTTATATTTTCTAAGGATTACTCAAATGTTTAAAAAATATTTGTATGTTCTACCCTGGCCAGGTGACTCAGTTTGTTGAAGCATCGTCCCATGCTGCAAAAGTTTGCAATTTGATTGCCAGTCAGGGCATGTACTAGGTTGCAGGTTGGATCCCTGGTCAGGGGCATGTGGGAGGCAACTGATCAATGTTTCTCTCTCACATTGATGTTTCTCTCTCTCTCTCTCTCTCTTCTTTTCTCTAAAATCAATAAACATATCCTCATGCGAGGATTAAAACTTTTTTTTAATTTGTAAAAAAGTAAAATAAAAAAACGTTTGTATGTTCTGATAAATATTTTTAGCTCTTGAAAAATAAGATTTTTGAAAACTCCATATTGTTTACAGACATGCATACATATGTGTTAATTTTAACTCCATGTGGGCCTTAATAAGAAAGTCATAGCTTGAGGATGTCTGATCTTAACTGATCTTTTCCCCTTGGCTTTCAAAAATGATAATGTCACACTTATTCTTCGCCAAGGAAATTCTATGGGAGCCTTTTTTTCTCCTCTGATTTAATCTAAAATACATTTTCCCCAGCCTTTACCCCCTCATTCTAGTAACCTTGAGAGTATTTTGAAAGGAAAATTGCTTTAAGGTAAGCAAATTCTCTTTAATGTCGTTAGAAGGAGTAACTTTTCTATTTTTTCATAACATTTAAAAATTTTAAAATAATGCTTTATAGACATTATTAAAAGTTTGTTTTCTATTTTTTACATTTATTTTATGAGAAAGTTAATTTTACAATTATCCCTTTACTTGGTAGAAAAATAAATAATAATCTATACCATTTAGAAGGGTCTAAGTACAAAGTCCATCTTTCCATCTCTAGTCTTGCCCCAGTTCCCAGTTCCACTACCCAGAATTAAACTACTCTTAAAATTTTGTTTTGAGGTTTTACTATATCTGTTGATCAATATAAAAGTTGAGGAATTTAATACTTCTTCATTGCCTCCTCTGGTGAATATTTTTAATTCTTGTGATTACATTTATAATTTAAATAATATACTTTGTCCTGCTTTTATTTTTCTTTTTAATTGTGGTACAAAAACTTATTAAATTTATCTACAATCTCGGCCATTTTAAAGTGTACACTTCAGTAGTGTTAGCTACACGGATATTATTGTGCAGCCAATCTCCAGAAGTTTGCATTTTGCAAAACTGAAACTCTGCTTAGTGAACAACTCCCCATTTCCCTTCCCTGCAACACCTGGCGACCAGCATTCTGCTTTCTGTTTTTATGACTCTGGCTACTGTAGACACCTCGTGGAAGTGGAATCAATACAGCATTCGTCTGTTTATGACTGGCCTTTTTGACTGAGCATAATGTCTTCAGGTTTCATCCGTGTTGTAGCCTGTGTCAGCATTTCCTTACTTTTTAAATCTGTGTAATCCTTTGTATTTATATATCACATTTTGTTTACCCATTCATCTGTTGATGGACACTTGGATTGCTCCCACGTTGTGGCTATTGTGAATGATGCTGCCATGAACACAGATGTATAAAAATATGATGCAGTCTCTGCTTATTATTTTTTTTGAATATATACCCAGAAGTGGACTTGCTGGATCATATGGAAATTCTATTTTTATATTCTCACCAACAATGCACAAGGTTCCTCTTAACATCCTTGTCAACACTTGTTATTCTGTTTTTTCAACAGTAGCCATCCTAATGAGTGTGCGGTAGTACTCCATTATGGTTTTGATTTGCATTTTCCTAATGATTAGTGATGTTGAGCATCTTTCCATAAGCTTGTTGGCCATTTCTATATCCTCTTTGGAGAAATGTCTGTTCCAGTACTTTGCTCATTTTTTATTGGGGTTATTCTTTTTTTCTTCCCCTTGTTTCTTGCTTTTATTTTTAAATTACTAATTTTAGCTATAGTATTGACTCTCCACTAGGAAAGAAACATTTTTGAATTTACATTTTCTTTAACTTTTTTCATATCATGATTTTTCTTCATAATTTTCGCATTGTAAAAATTTATAACATGATTCTATTCTTTAACTGACTGTTTGTTCTTTAAAGTAATTTAAAAAGAACTTACAATGAGTGCTAATGTTAATGGTATGCACTTGAAGATCCAAGTGATATGATTAGATGCTTAGAGAAGGGAAAATAATCTGGTGTCAATAAAACTTCCCTTTTTAAAGGTTCTTCTTTTGTTGTTTGGAGTTGGTGTGGTTTCTGGGTCAATTTTATCCCATCTGTTTTCTTTTCTTTTTTTTTAAATTTGTATTTTACTTAATCTTTATTGTATTTTTCCCATTATTTTTTAGTCCCCTTACACCTCCACTCCCCAGCAATTACCACACCATTGTCCATGTCCGTGAGTCTTTTTTCCTTTTTGCTTGCTCCCTCCACCCCCTAACCTCCCCAATCTCACTAATTGTCATCCTGCTCTCAATGAGTCTGTCGATATTTTGCTTGTTAGTTCAGTTCATTATGTTTCACATATGAGTGAAATCATATGGTATTTGTCTTTCTCTGACTGGCGTATTTCACTTAACGTAATGTTCTCCAGGTCCATCCATACTGTTGCAAAGGATAAATTTTTCTTCTTTTTTGAGTCATCTAGAACTTTCTCATCCTTTCTGGTCTGCTGCTTGTGTCTTTTTCGTCTCAAAGACTTTGATAAGTTGTCATTTCAGTGGGCCCTTAGGATAAAGATATATATTCTCTCTACCATGTTAAACCAGAAGCATCTCTGTGTTGCTTTTATTTTTCATTTATTTTTAAAGAGATTTATTAACTTATTTTTAGAGAGAGGGGAAGGAGAGGAGAAAGAGAGGGAGAGGAACATTGATGTGTGAAGGAAATTTCCCTCTGTTGCCTCTCGCTTATGCCCAAACCAGGGGTGGTCCTGCAACCCAGGAATGTGCCTTGACTGGGAATCGAACCAGCGACCTTTCACTTTACAGGTCATCACCTAACCAATTGAGCCACATCAATCAGGGCCTGTGTGTTGCTTTTAGAAGGTTAGATTATTTTTTCTCTCTGATGAGGTTTCACTTACATGAATATATATATTTTTAAATTTATTAAACACATAGAATATGCTCTATGCTAGGCACTATTCTAAGTATTATAAACATTGATTGACTTAATCTGTGAAATCTTTGTAATACCAGATGAGATGTTATTATTCCTATTTTATAGATGAGAAAATTGAGCCACAGACAAGTTAAGTATCTCACTTAAGGTTACACAGCTGGTAAAGCATCCTGGCTTTGGCGCTCATGCTCGTTACCATTATATTTTGGCTGCCTTTTACACGCCCTTTCTCCTTTCTGGAATGCTTTTTGTTTTTACATTTCCCCTACTTTCTTTAGAGCCCAACATGTGACACCTCCACTCAGTTAGTATGTATGTGAACTGAATGTCCACTCTGCTTTAGGTGTTTAGGACCAGACACTGCTTTAGTCATTGGCCATACAGCAGTGAGGAAAACACAGTACCTGCTCTCAGTGGGTTTTACATTTAGTTGAGGGAGACATAAAATATGTATCATTTACATATGCTGGCAATGTATTTTCTCTGAAGAGTAAAGAAATTAACTAGCTTCAGGTACTAAACTAAACTAAACTAAATTAAATTAGTTTAAATTAGTTTAAATCCAAAGCAAGGATTACATTTTTCATTAGGCAGTCCCTTAAAGATGTGATTGACTGTTGGTATCCATTATGGTTTTGTCAAAAAAAAAATCATCTGATGATGGCTACTGTGGAAAGTGGTATCTCAGAGTAGCATGAAGGAGGTTTATTCGCGAGTGCTCTTGGAATTGACAGCTATGTAAGAAAAGGGAAGGGAAGGAAGCAAGCTTAGGTAGGAAAGAATCAAGATGCTCTGAAGTCTCAACAGAAGCTCCAGCTGACCCTCCAGGAATGAGGTCTGAAGATGAGTTCACACTTCGGAGCTTTCCGCAGTCACATCTGGGACCTTTATACTCCCACATCAAATGAGTCATTGGTTGTGGGGTGTTTCTAGGAAGGGGTTGTGGCCCTCTACGAGGAGTGAGGTCACTGGAGGAGGCTGGCACCTGGGGGGTTGTCTGCTGGTAATGCTTCCGGCAGCTGGTATACTAAATGTTCCATTGCTGATGGGTGATTCTGGGGGTGAGTGGGGAGGGGGAAGTTCAGATTAAAGCGTCCACCATGAGAGTCATAGGAGATTTGGATTTGAATTCATATTCTATTATTATTTCCTAACTGTCAGACTCTGGTAAATATTCTAGAGTTGAACATGTTTTGCTTTTAAATTGGTAAAATAGCATTAGTATGTCTAGTTTGATGGTTATTTTGAAGGTTATGTAAGATAAAGTTTGTTTAAACATCTGAAACATACTCAGTATTCTTTAAAAATCTTTATAGGCAATAGAAACATAAACAGTGATATTTCCTCATCATAAGAGCACTTTCTAGAAGATGGGATTTCTCCTAGCAAGTATTTCTTCTACATTTAGTTAAGGAATATTTGAGTCCTAAGTATGTTAATAGTTATGTGAATATATTTAAAAGTCCAAAATTTTTGTCTTCCAGTTGTGTACAGTGTAGTTGAGGATGTGTTATCAGTACACGTTGAGTTAGGTAACAAAAGATGGAACATAAGATACATGTTGGACAGGTTTAGAAGTATAGGCCATTGGGCTTGTTCGGTTGAAGAAAGTTTAATGGAAGTTAGTGTCGAAGTGCCTGTTAAGGTGGATCCCCGCCCCCACCTCCATAAACTAAATTAAACTGAGGAAATGCCAAGATTAAAGCTTGGGTCATCGAGGCCTTATGTGTAAGGACCGTGAGTTAAACCAGATGGCTGCAGCAGAGTGTTTGTGTTGGGGGTGATGGCATAAAGTTGAGAATAGAAATTTGTTCCAGATTATCCAGAGTCTTAAATACCACAGGGAGTTGGAGTTACAGATTTAGGAGACCCCTACATAGAGAAAATAGTTTAAACATTAAATGTGAGGTAGATTTTAGAGAGAAAGAGAAGGAGAGAGAGAGAACGAAAAAGTGAATGAATGAATATGAGAGCTGGGATAAAGAATGTCTTGTGATTGAAGACAAAAGGAGACTTAAGTGTTCATAGCAGTAGAAAGAGAGCCAGAGAAGCTCACTGCTACGAAAGCTAAGAGGCAGGGGCACAAAACCGTGAGATGCTTAGGAAGAGAGTGATTATCAAGAAAAGGCCATTCAATCTATGCTTGGCTCTCTGCTTGCTTTCAGTAGCCCCTAAGATTGCAGTTTTAATTTTTTTTTGCAGATGACTAAAATTTTAAATTTCTTATTTCCTGCTCTATGTTCCAAGTAACCTGTGTTTGTTCCCAGTTCCTAACACAGTGTCATTTCCTTTGTTTCCTCAAACCGAGTAACCATTCTGTGCTAGGCACTATATTGGCCACTAGGAATATAATGAACTTTTACCCAGATTACATTCTAGCTAGGGCAGGTGATAGACTTTAAACATTGGTTTATCTGTCAGGTGATAGAAGAGGTAGCCAGGGCCAGTTCACACAGGGACTTGTAGGCTGCTAGGGATTTTACTCTGCATGAGATATGAAAGGCATTTGTTGAAGAGTTTGAAACAGAGGAAGGACACGAACTACATTCATTTTTGGAAAACCATTCATTTTTAGAACAGTGTGACACAGAGATCGTTATATGTGTTAAATTTGAGTCATTCCATCTGTTTAACATACGGTACCTTCAGAAGGATGACTGTGACTGGCTACCGCATGATTACATCATATGGAAGCTTCTCATGGTTCCTTGAAGGAAACCCCAGGCTTCTTCTAAAATGTTCTATTACAGTGTAAGTTTTATCAGGAGTAGCAGCTAGGTGGACTTATGTACAGTTGCTTACACATTTATGTCTATTCTTATGTTTTGGGGAGCATCACCCTTAAAATATGAATCATTAAAAAAACAATTTCGACAGATGGGAATTTTTTGAAAGAAGGTGAACGCGAAGGTGTGAGATCTAGAAATCATGCTAGAGAAGGAATGATTGGCAGTCTCATGGGGGGTTAACCTGTGGAAGTTAGGGCTGAGGAAGGACACGACAGATCTTCGTCAAATTATTGAAGGGCCATCTCTTGTTCAAAGACTTTTTGGGAGGAGGAGATCTGGCACGAGTAATTGGAACCGTTTTCTGTTAAATATAAGACAGAAGCTATTCATCTAGGGAGTGCAATGCCTAATAAAAGAGCGATCTTCTGAAGATGAACATTAAAGCAAAGGCGAGACTACCATCTGTGAGAGCAGTTAGGTGGAGATTAAATCGAGGCTTCTCGCCAATTTGGTTTTACTTGACAGCGTGAGTTTGCTGGGAGCAGTGCACGCTGATGCCACATGAAATAGCTGAAGTCCGTCAAATTGTCTGGCATCAGCAATGTGGGCAGCGTTACTCATTTTAGTCATTCTCAAACTCAGAACTCCCTTTCTTTTTCAGGGATATCATGATAACACATTTTGAGCCGTCCATCTCCTTTGAGGGCCTTTGCAGTGAGGTTCGAGACATGTGTTCTTTTGACAATGAACAGCTTTTCACCATGAAATGGATCGATGAGGAAGGTGAGTGGTAAAGAGAGGGCTCCAAGTGTGAGCATTTACTTTAGGATACTATTCTGTCATTTGTTTTTAAAATATAGTAGAAGTCCTAATTTATTTAAGGGGGGAAAAGGTATACTAGAAATTTGATGCCATTCTCATTTTTCTTTATTTAAATTGAAAGAAACCAAAGGATACCATGTTTGTTTTGCCCTTTTCACCCTAACATATAGTGAAATTAGTGTGACCTTTTTTCCAGCAGTAAGGTAAACTTGCCATCAAATAGTATTACATTTTACTTTAATTTTGAATGTGTTGTCTTATAACAGACCTTCAATAATTTGACAGTGGGTTTTTTTTTTACTGAATATTACTTTAAAGAAAATGTAATGGAATAAAAGTATTGTGACAAACATTCTTTCAAAGATGGTGGCAGAAACCCTATACCTTTGTGACTTGTACTCAGGACACATTTATTGAATATCTGTGTACCAAGGATAGGTATTTTCTATCCCCAGACGCAGAGTCTCATAGGGAGATAGATGGGCATGGGAATAACAGATATGGTAAGTTCAGCATAAATGCACAGGGGCCTTGGGATACAAAAGAAGCATCTAATATGCCTGGAGTATCTATGTTGTTTGAACTACACTATAACAAAGTGTAGAAGTTTTTTAATTGGAGGAGGTGAGGGGGAAGCCATTTACAACGAAGAGTAAGATGCAAAAAGGCACAGAGGTGTAAAGAACATGGCATGTGGGGAAAAGCAGCAATTCACTTGAAGTGTGGAGAGCGGTGAGGTACGTGGTCTGTGGAGCTTGCTGGAGAGGGAATCTCAGACCCCATCACAAACCACTGAATCAGAATCTTCATTTTAACAGAATCTACAGGTGAGTTGCATGAATATTAAATGTCAAGAGGCTTGGAACTCTGCAGGCTTTCAAACCACATTAGACTTTGTTTTATATGATGGAATGTCATTGAAGTGTCGTTAAAAGATACCCCTATATAATAGTTTGTATAGTGGTTTTCTGTTAATTATAATATGAATGGAATTTCATTTTAAGGAATGTCATTATAATATTTAGCTCAATATTTGGGGCCATTTCTGTGTTCCCTGATATGAAGAGCCCTGGGAAGATCATGTCCTAGCTCCAAGCTACAATACTCTAGTTTCTCTTCAGATCGTATAAATCTTTCGCCTTTTACTAGCTCCAAGCTACAGATAAATTCAAACCCATTTTCACTTTTTAAAGACGTTTTTAAAGTTTCTCTAAAGTAATCTATGTTCACTGTTTGGGGGAAAAAACTAGCACAGATGTTTATGAAATTTAGACATCTTTGCTCTTTTGCTTCAAAATATCTTATCGAAAATAAGATATTTTCAATACATACACAAATATGCTTATTTCTGTGCATTGTTAATAAGCACACCTTTGTTAAACAAAATGATTGTATCATATACAAACTGTTAATCAATATATTCCTTTTACATAGTGTATTGAGTGTTTTTTCATTCCATTGTGCATCAGTTTTCACCATTATCTTTTTAAACACTGCATAGCATTTCATAGTGTAGATATTTTATGACTTATTTGTTTAATCCCTTATTGATGGACATTGGATTATTTCCAGTTTTTTACTACATTGAGCAGTGTGTAACAAATGTTTCTATATGTAGTTTTGTGCTGTCGCATGGGACTCTCTATGTAGCAAATTCATAGAATATGCACTGCATAAATTTGGTAGGCAGCGATGGTTTGCTGCCACTTCATGGCACAGCCACACTGGATGAGAGCATCCCTTCACTTTTGCCCTCACCATCCTCAGGTATAATGAGTCTCTGACATTTTTTATTTTTTATTTACTTATTTTTTTATTTTTATTTTATTTCTGACATTTTTTAAAATCCAATACGTGAAATGCTAGCTCGGTATTTTAAATTTTGTGTTACTTAAGAGTAAAACTGAGTATCTTTATCTTTTCAACCACTTTTTGACCTGTTCTATCACAAGATTAGTTTAAATATTGTTAATTAAAAGTGGTGTGGATATCTTACAGTATGTCTTCAGCCCGAAAATGAGACTATATAATTTAGCATTTACATAGAATATAGTTAGTATCAGTAACCTGAATCTTACCATGAGCCATTGTTATTTTCATTTTAATCCTGTTCTGATAATTTCATGTTATTTCTTTGCCATTTAGAGGTGTCACAATCAGTAGTTTTCAAATTGTAGTGCACAAAGGAACCACTAAATAACATCTCATTTTAAAAATTGACATTCCATTAAAATATCTTATAGTACCCTTCCCCTTCTACTTTGTATTATCTTTGCCTGAAGAGTTCTTTTCCCAGATTGTCACATGGCTGTCTCTTTCTTGTCATTCAGGTCTTAACTCAAATGTCATGTCCTCCAAGAAGCCTTTTACCCTTACTCACTTTGCCTCTTATTTGTGTGGTAGAATATAAGCTCCATGAGACCATGCCTTTCACTGCGGAACTCCGGTGCCTAGAGGAGTACTCAGTAATAGTGTGCACAGAAAAACTGTGAATTGTATGGAATGTTAATATCAAGCCTCTCCACAGTGTAGTTTTTTATGTCTGTTACTGGAGATGTAAGCATTGGGAGTGGCAGTGAATTCTGTTTTTTTCTTTGCAATTGCATATTTTAATTAACAGATTCACATAGTAAATTTACCTAGTGAAATTATCTTTTATAATGCAGTTCATAGTTTTTCTCTCTAAATAGCTATTAAATGCCCTCATTTTCTGGAAGAAAACAACAAAGCTGTAGCCTTTGCCTCATGTAAGTAAAAAGTTAAACTTTCCATTAAGGTCTGTTGATTCCCTTCTTGCCCTGGCTAATCCTGATACTAGTCTTTTCTTAATTTTAGGCATACAGAGCCAGTAGTAATTATTTAAGTTCCTTGCAATTATTTTTCAGTTGTAATTTTGTCCTTTGTTTTTAGCCATGTAGGCATTTCTCTAGGATCAGTGGAGGACAGAACTATAATTTTATTTCTCTGGTTTATAAGAAACGCTGCTCTAAAAGCTAAACTTGTTATTGTGGGATTTTATATTAGAGCAAATAAAGGTCATAAGCTTATTTGTTTCTTTAAACAGCTTTATGACAGCTGCCCTTTTTCCTTGTGTCCAAAACCAGTTACCAATTTGTTTTGATGAACATGTGGGAAAACTGGTTTGCTTAATGTAACTAAAGATTTTAGAATGAATAGTGATTTTGTAACAATCATAATACCCCCCTTTCTCACATTCTGTGAGAGAGCGTGGGGCAGAGAATGATAATGTGACTTTTTAGTTTATCGTATTTTAATTGTGGCCATTTTTCCTTAAGGATGTACTTTTAATATTACAACTTAACAGTATTTTCTAAATTTCTAATTCAGGCTCTCATTACCTGGTTTAAATTTCACCATGTTTTTTTTTTCTGTCATTTGTTTTTTACTAGAAAGTGGCCTTTGGATATTTTGGTTTTTAGTAAAGTTTTTATTAAGAATAGTCACGCTTTTTACAAAAATGCCAATTTATGAAGGAAAAAGTATCTGGGAATCCTCAGATCCCCAGAAGTAGCTGCTATAAACAAATTGATGATGTCTGTTTCTATGAATACACAACTAGAAGGGACATGGTAACAATTTTTTTCTTTCTTAATAGACTGATATTGTACAAGCTGTTATTTGACCTGCCTTTTCACTTAACATCTGGTGGATATTTTTCTTATTAGTGCATGAAGATTTATCTTGTTTCTCTTAAATGTTTTGTGGTATTATATGACATGGTTGTACCCTAATTTATTTAACCAATTCCCTTTTGATGGGTATTTGGATTGTTTGCAATTTAACTATCAAAAATACTGGTGCACAAATATCTTTGTGCATATATTTTGGGGGCACCTGTACTGTATTATCTGTAGGGTAAATTTCCTGAAATGGTATGTGTCCAAAAATATTGTACTTTTGTTATACTTTTACCACTAACATATGTGAATTCTCTTTTTTATACCCCATAAAAGACTATGTGAGGGGAAAAGTGAAAATGATTTGAAGGTGAGAGAAGGTATTATTTGGATATAGCTCTTTAAATTCATGTCCTATGGGTTTTGAAAAACTAGATTCATGGAAATTTAAAATAAACATACACATTCTTTGGCATGAAGAATATGGGTTTTTCTGAATTCTAGGAGGTTAAACTTCTTGGCTTGCATTCTAAAACTAATGTGTTTATAGGGGAAGCAGTTGAGTGCCAAGATATAACAAAACCATGTTTAGGATGGTAAGGAACATACTTCCTTTATGTGATATTTTCTAAACATCTTTAGTCTGGCATAATTTTAGCTGGTGTGTTAATAACTAAAAAAGCAAATCATTCTTCATACTTCATCACCCCATGCTGTATACTAACTGTGGTAGTCATGTCAGCAAGGGGAGAGCTTTTTGACTGGATGCATAGTCAGTGCTATTTCAGTTACTGTGATAGCAGTACTATGGCTCCAAACCTGAAAATTAAACAATGAAAATCAACATCAATACGAAAAAAACATCTAAGTACTCATGAGCCGATCTTGTTTCATAACTCTTACTTTCTCCCTGACTCCTTTAACATTTCTTACAGTGGAGGCTTACGGGCGATGAATTCTTTCAACTTTTTCATGTCTTCATTTCATCTTTTTTTAAAAATGGCTTTATTGCGTGGTGGGCACACAATGCAACATACAAATGATGTGTCATTGAATTATCCACTTGAAACCTATATAATTTTATTTACTAATGTCATCACAATAAATTTAATTTAAAAATTAAAAAGTAGAATGGCTTTATTGAGGTATAATTGACATCTAACAAACTATACATTTAAAAGTGTACAATTTGATGAGTTTTGAAACCAGGAAAGTCTTTATCACAAGCAAGATATGGAACATATCCAGTACCCCAAACATCTCCCTGTGCTGAGCAGTTCCTCAGCCCTACCCCTACATCCCACGCAACTACTCATCTGCCTTCTCTTGCTATAGATTAGTTTGCATTTTCTAGAGTTATAGGAGTGAAATCATGTAGCATGTTCTCTCTCTCTCTCTCTCTCTCTCTCGCTTTTTTTGGTCAGGCTTCTTTCACTCAGCATGATTACTGATATATGGGTTGATTATATTTCTTTATTTCTTTTTATTGACTAGTAGTATTTCATCATGTGGCTGTACCACAGTTTGTTTATCCAGTCATCTGTTGACAGATACTGAGGTTGTTTCCATTTTTTGTCTATTACAAATAAAAGTGCTTTGGTGATCATTTGCAAGTTTTTGTGTGGGTGTATGTTATATGGTAGGTATATATGCTTATTTGCTATAGAATAGGGAAAGGAAATTTTGGGAAAGATGAGGTGTGGTACTGCACCGCAAGCACATTCTCGGGCAGATGGTGTTTAGAAAGGAGTTTATGTGGAAGTTAATACTTTTTTAAAGCTGTCTATTGTCTGGTGGCCCCTGGAAAATCTTCCTATACTCTCAGGCATAGAGTACCTCACACAGAAGGCAGCTTGTTTAGAAAAGTCCTCAAGCACTTTTAGTTCTGACCTTTGCCCCTCCTCTGTGCTCTGGACATTCTTCTGCCCAGCAATTTCTGGTTGCTACCATTTATGCACCAGGCTGTGTAAATGCCCAAAAGGCAAAAGGATCAGACCAAAGCCCACTTGGGAGAAACCCCTTGCAGTAGTGGGTGGGACGGGGTTGAGAGGTGAGGCAAGAGAGGCTGTAGGAGCCTGATGGGGCACGGGAGCTCCCAGACTCAGCTTATGCTCTGGTTTCTGGGAAGGTCTGTCCTTGTGAGCATCCCCATCTCCACTCGCATTGTATGTATCCCTTCCCAAACTGTTTTTTACTCACCCCTTCATTACCAGGTGACCACTGATCTGCTTTCTGTCACCACTCCATGTATATAAATGACAAAGTGTAGTGTTTTCTTTTTAAAAAATATGTATTTTTAAGTGTCTTTTTAAAAAAGAGTTTATTTATTTATTTAGAGGTAGAGGAAGGGAGAGAGAAAGAGAGGGAGATAAACATCAGTGTGTGGTTGCTTCTCACTTGGGCTTCACTGGGGACTGGCCCACAACCCAGGCATGTGCCCTGACTGGGAATCAAACTGGAGATCCTATGGTTCGCAGCCCACGCTCAGTCCACTGAGCTACACCAGCCAGGGCTATTTATTTATTTTAGGGAGAGGGGGAGGGAGGAGAACACTGACCGGTTGCCTCCCGTACACACCCCAGCCAGGGACTGAACTCACAACCTAGGAATGTGCCCTGATTGGGAATTGAACTGGTGACCTTTTGGTTTGTGGGATGATGCCCAACCAATGAGCCATACCAGTCAGGGTGACAAATTATAGTGTTTTTATGTGCCTTTAAATTCATATAAATGCCATTATTAAGCACATACTTCTGAAACTTCCTTTTTTTTGACTGGGCATTATCTCTTGACTTTGATTCATGTGAAATGAGAATTAGAATACTCCTTTTTTAAAATTCTGTTTTTATTGTGGCAAAATATACTTAACGTAAAATTTACCATTTTAACGTTATTGAAATGTACAAATCAGTGGCATTAAGCGTATTTACATTGTTATACAACCATCCCCTCTACCCATTTCTAGAAGTTTTTCATCATCCAAACGAAAACTACCCATCAAACAGTAACTCTGTATCCCTTCCCTTCTAGCTCCTGGTAACTTCTCTTACATTTACTGTCTCTATGAGTTTCTGTCTCTTTGAATTTGTCTCTAGGTCATCTTTAATTTTGAAAGATAATTTTTCCAAGTAAATAATTTTAGGTTGAGTGTTTTTTCATTCAGTATACTGTCTTCTAGCTTACATTGTTTCTGATACAAAATTTGCTGTGAACTTTGTCTTCGTTCCTCTGAATGTAATGTGTCTCTTTGGCTGCTTTTACGATTTTTCTCTTTATCACTGGTTTTAAGCAATTTAATAATGATAGTCCTACTTTAGTATTCTTCATGTTTCTTGTCTCGTTATTTGTTGAACTTCTTAGAACCATGGGTTTATACTTTTTATCAAACTTGGAAAATTTTTGGCCATTGTCTCTTCAAAATTTTTATTCTGTTACCACACCCCTTCTTTATAGAGTTCAGTTATGTGCATATTAGGCCTCTTGATGTTATGAAGCTCAGTAATACTGTTCATTTTTCAGTCTTTTCCTCTGCATTTCATTTTGGATACTTTTATTGATGTGAATTCAAAATCAGTAAACTTTTCTTCTGTAATGTCTAATCTGCCATTTATCCTATCTGGTATTTTTTTCATTGTAGACATTACAGTTTTCTAGATGTTCCATTTGGGTCTTTTCAGATATTTTCCATGTTTACCCAACATACCCAATGCTTCTAGATTCTTAAGCATATTGGATATAATTATAATAACTCTTTTAATTTCCATGTCTACAGATTCCTTGTTCTGTGTCAATTCAGGGTCAATTTCAGTTGATTGATTTTTCTCCTGTTATGGGTCATTTTCCTGCTTCTTCACATGCCTAGATATATTGTATTAGATTCTGGGCATTGTGACTCTCACCTTATTGGGTGTTGAATATTTTTGTATTCTTATAAATATTTTTGAGCTTTGTACCGGAATGCATTTAAGTTACTTGGTAACAGTTAATTCTTTGTTGCTTGATTTTCAGTATCTTGAATCATTTTTAAAATTTATTTTGTCTAGTTTTTTTATTGTTTTAGGTGGAGGGTTAACACCAGTTCCTATTACTTCATCTTCTCCAGAAGTGGAAGTTGAGGATGGATAGCTTGATAGGATAGCATGTGCTTCTCTAACCACTGATTTCCACCTCCCAGAAAAAAGGAAGAAGCCAGAAATCCATTGCTATTATGAAAGGGCCCAATATTGAAAGGATTACCACCTCAACTCCATAGCATTCTTGGAGAATTTTTACAACTCTATATTTTAAGCAACAGAACCCTTTAGAGTAGGGAGTGCAATGACTTTCACAAGTGGTATGTAGTGTTCTGAATCTGATGTCCAGACGCAGTGGGAAGGCCCTGGTGGGAACAGACACTGATTCTGTAAACCTGTGGCAGGCTTAAACATCAGGGAGAGGCATTTGGTGGTGCTATCTCAGTCAGATGTTAAAGGTTACCAACTTTGGTTTTAGGCTATGTTGATTCTAAAAGGTAGGGCACTGAATTCAGTCATATGTTGAAATAACTAATAAGCTAGAGTTACATATGTTTCATGTTCTGCATATTGTCAGGTAATCTCATAAATAATTGGATATTGCATATTTATGAAACATTTTGAGGTCCAGTGCTCTGATTTGCTTCTTTCCTTTTATTGATGAGAAGAAAATGTAGATACACTGAAAAAAGATCAGTTCTTCTGGTTAATGTACAGATTTCATTATCCTGAAATTGGTTGAACTGAGCAGATTCCACTGTTTTAGGATGTGAATTCAGATTTTAGTAATGGAGTGGGCTTTAAGAAATAGCTTTTCCGCCCTGGCCGGTGTAGCTCAGTGGATTGAGCATGGGCCTGTGAAGCAAAGGGTTGCCGGTTCAATTCCCAGTCAGGGCACATGCCTGGGTTGCAGGCCAGGTCCCCAGTAGGGGACACATAAGAGGCAACCACACATTGATGTTTCTCTCCCTCTCTTTCTCCTTCCCTTCCCCTCTCTCTAAAAATAAATAAATAAAAATTTAAAAAAAAAAAGAAATAGCTTTTCCTTTCATCTTTGCTTCATGATGACTCTCTGTGGAATGTTTTACTTCTGAGTAATGTGTCCTGCTTTATCAGGCATTAAACAGTTGGCCCAAAAAGGTAATACTTGAACCAAAGACATTCAGTCTAATAAAAACAAAATAGATTTGAATATACATAATGTCAGTTGTTAACTTCTATTTCCACACTTGCTTGTGGTTATTCAGAAGTATCAGTCTCTAGGTATAAAATTAAAAGTGGGTACAAGTTTCAACCAACAACAAGTAGATACTCGTCTGGCAAAAAAGCAATGTCTAGCAAAACGGAAAAATTGATATTTTAAAATATGGTTATAATGACACCTTTAACAATAGTTAATTCCATTTATGGCTTTTGATCAAAGTACAATAATAAAAGCCATACTCTTGCTGGATCAAGCATACTATGAGTCATTTTAAATATGTGATCTTTAGTATTCCCATCAGGCTTACTATATAGCTAATAGCCCTCTTTTTACATAGAAAATTGAAGCTCAAATGAGTAATTTGCGGAAGTCTCAGAGAGACGAGATCTGGAGCCTGGGAGAAAGCCTGGGTGCAGAGTACTGCAGGGCACCCCTTTGAGAGACTTTCGACGCTTCTTGGGTGGGAGAGAGGTTTTTGAGAGGGAGACTCAAGTATGCCTTTGCCTGAGAAGAGCTTGTGGAAGGAAAGCCAAAATAAAAATTGGAACTAAGGAAGACTAATGGAATAATACCCAGAGAAGACAGAAGTAGTCAAGTTAGAGAACCGAACAGAAACCCTCATTTCTTTGAGATAGCAAGTCAGGAGATGACTTTGTTTTTCTCTCTCATGCACTACAAGCTCTCTGCCCGGAGGGATTGAGGTTTGGACAGGGCTGGAGGCATCTAGTGTGTGGTAACTTTTGGTGCACCCACAGGAGTGATCAAAAGGATAGCAGCGTTGAGGGCCCAGCTCAGGCCCTAACTATGTGCAAAATGACTTTTTACCCAGGAATGCCATCCTACGAAGAGATGTGTCATCTTATTGATTGCCAGGGATGACTCAGTTTTTTGGCTGGTTGACTAAGGGAGGGGGTTTTCTTCCTTCCCCTCAGTGTATAAGTTTTCTAAGTCTATACACTGACATTTAAAAGCTCAAATAGGACTGGTCTTCAGTCCAGAGTGCTTCTTTAGCCGCACCTCCTTTCTGTGAGTCTCTTGAGCAGGCTCTCAGGTGAAAGGAAGAATTTGACAAAATGACAACATGGAGACCTCTAACAGACCGTATTGTAGAGATGGGACTACTTTTACTTACTCTTTTAAAGAAACAGGTAACAGAAAGCTTGTCTCTGGCCATTAGTCATATTGCAGGGGCAATTGAAACGGTGGTCAGTGGTAGATTCTGTTTGCTGTATTTTGAATATGTACATTATTGAGAATTAAATGGGTTTATACAAATGGGTTTACATAAAATTGGTTATCTACAAACCTTGTACTATTTTGTAGAAATAGAAGTGGAAGTTATATTACCTACTTCAGAAAATAGAATTGTCTAAATAAATATCTAAAGATTTGTCCTTGTCAGATACTTTTCCATGCACATATATGTAATTCCTCAAGATTTTGTGTAACAGACATTGTTTACTAATCTCACATTTGGAGGATTTAAAAAGTGAGCTTTGCTTTGCTTTTTATGTTTTGTAGGAGACCCGTGTACAGTGTCATCTCAGTTGGAGTTAGAAGAAGCCTTTAGGCTTTATGAGCTAAACAAGGATTCTGAACTCCTGATTCATGGTAAAGGACTAGTCTTGTCGTACTCTCCTAGAGCAATAACTCAAAAAAAAAAAAATAACCCTATGTTCTCTACAATTTAAAACATAATACTGATGTCATTTTCTTAATCTCTATCCCTTATTGCTATATAATTGTCCTTATTCAGTAGTTTCTCAATTGCTAGAGAAGACAAAATCAATCAGCTTTCTTAATCTTGGGAAATTTGGTATTTGCGTATGCCTCCATGAATATTAAAAATTAATGTTTCACAGCAAACTTTAGGATAGAGGTTAAGAATTGAGAGCCCAGTTGAACCTAAGTCATCCCCTTGCAGTTTTGCATTTTATGCAAATAATGATCTCTAAAGGGAAGGTATCTTAAATGTCCTTTCTTTTGTTTAAGGGGTAACAGTGAAACTATTTACGTAGTTATCATGGACATTAGTATGTTAAAGGTCAGCAAGCCTGAGAGATGGGTGGTGGTATAGGAGAGGAAACCTACACTCAGCCACCATGTAACTGTAGACATGCACACCATGTATGATGTGGGCCTGGGTTGTAAATCTAGGGATTCTGATTCCAGATCTGTGTTCTTGTCATTCAGCCATGCCATTCCTCAGTTTTTTA
Organism: Carollia perspicillata; assembly: GCA_004027735.1. NCBI lineage: Eukaryota > Metazoa > Chordata > Mammalia > Chiroptera > Phyllostomidae > Carollia > Carollia perspicillata. Next base: position 17,159 of record PVKM010003991.1, on the reverse strand, counting down.
TCTCATGTAGAACTCGGGTGATGTACTGCATTGTAGTACCTGGCAGTTCTTTATGGAACATTTGGGGAGCTTCAGGAGACCTAGAGAACTCTTCAACAAAAAGATATAAATCCCCCCTAAGTATAATGAATCATTTCACTACCTTGTTATAATTCCCTATACAGTGTGTTTTTGAAAAAATAGTAGTTTGACTTTTTTTCTGCCTTCAGAATTTGACATAGCGACTCCCAAGGGGTCCATCATCTAATTTGTCAAGATCCTAGCGGATTTCAGAAGTCTTGCATTTTGGGGGTTATCTCTTTTTAAAATAAAATTACAATGAATATTTAAAGAAACAATTGGTCAATAGTATTAAAGAGTTTATTTTAAGTTTTGTTACTTTTTATATTATATCAGAGATCTGTTTTCAGAAGTTAGTTTACATTTCAACTTTTAAAAGTACGATATGTAAGGAACTGTGCTTCCCTGACTCTGTGCTCTTTGTTTAACCTTGTCCTTTTGTACATCACAGACCACAAATAGTTGACTAACTGTTCATAAACATACTATTTCTTTGTATTCTGTCTCTTTATAAAAAATGGTCTGAATTATGTTGTTTATAAATATATAGTTCCTAAGATAAAACTTAACATTTTTGGGTTTGGGTACTATTTCTGGTGATAATTTATTCCTAAATTTAGTTTAAAACATAGTTTAAAAAACTTTAACATTTATGTCTCTATGAATATACATTTTTCTAATTTAATTTTAATTCTTCATTGCAGTAAACTTACCACTACAACAGATATTTAAGGAAATTGTGATTTCTCTAAGGACAAGAGTAATTAATGATGTAATAGGGACTGGAGTGAGATTTGAGCTTCTAAGTCATTATTTGTGGGTGCCCACTGTCATGAAAACTGTTTTTAGATAGCCTTGGTGAAGTGGATCTCTTTAGAACAATAATACTGACCGTATGTACTTACCTTGTGTCAAGAGAAGGTCTGGTTGAAATTTGGTCAATTTTTTGATACTTGAATTTCAAATTCTGTGTAATTTGTATGTTTTAAATATGCTGTATTAATTTTAGTTTCTTTTATTTTATTCTTTTGTTTCAGTATTTCCTTGTGTACCAGAGCGTCCTGGAATGCCCTGTCCAGGAGAAGATAGTGAGTATTTATATTACTTCCTACCTTTGAATAAAGTTATTTATGATACAATGGCACAAGTGAAAGGAGATTAGAAATGAAACTTTTAATTCATTTGGTTGCTTTTCCATTCTTTAGTCTAATTTAGCATATATTAACAACTGCCTAAATTCTACTTTGCCAGATCTAAATAAGGCAGTTTTTAGTCATAATTCACTGATATAATTATTTGTTATATTTTGAAGTAAAATTAAGTTAATTTTAAGTCATGTCTTCTGGGTTTTTAATTCTGGAAATCTTTAAACCTATGGAGAAGTCGAAACAAAGATACCCATGTATCCTTTGCCTAGATTCACCAATTTTTAACATTTTCTGTGTTGGCTCTATCTCTGTATTGGCATGTGTGTATACATGTGCATATGTGTATATACAGGAGAAACACACTTGTTTTATTTTTATTTATTCTGCTGTACCATTTGAGAGTAAGTAACTGACATAACACTTTACCTCTAAATACTTTAGCATACATCATTAGGAATTGTTACAGGATTTTCTTTTGAATATCCAAGCTATTGGATACAATTAATGAATGAATTGAAAGAGTAAAGCAACTATTTGGCCTGGTTTAATTTAAATATGCAAGCTTATGCCCCTGGCTGGGTAGCCCATAGCTCTGTTGAAATGTAGTCCTGATACACCAAAGCTGTGGGTTTGATTCCCGGTCAGGGCATATACAAAAATGGGTGAGTGGAATAAGAAATCAGTGTTTCTCTCTTTCTCTCACCTCTCCTCCTCTCCCTGTTTCCCTCTCTCTCAAATCAGTAAATAAAAAAACATTTTTTAAGATCTTATTTATTTTTAGATAGAGGGGAAGGGATGGAGAAAGAGAGAGAGAGAGAGAGAGAGAAACATCAGTGTGTGTTTGCCTCTAGCACACCCCGTAGAGGACCTGACCCACAACCCAGGCATGTGCCCTGATTGGGAATTGAACTGGTGACCCTTTGGTTTGCAGGCTGACTCTCAGTCCACTGAACCACACCAGCCAGGGCTAAATTTTTTTTAAATAGTGCAATCTTACATATGACCGTAGATTATTGCTTTTGATGTATGGTATAATTCATTCATTGTGGATATTAGGCAACTCATTTTTATTTGTGGTTTCTGCACATATCCATGACTTTAGAAGGAATTGTGGTAAATGTTTTGTTTTGAATTAAGTAAAATAGTTCTGACTTTTAATTCTATGACTTCATGCAACTTGGTGAAAAGGAAAAATTAAGGAACTCTGGGTGTTTGTATGTCGAGTTGAATGGGGACCATGTACTATGTAGGAAAATGGGGAAATACAAGGAATAGGAAGAACTCTGAAGCAGTAGTGGAAAATTTAGGTTTGGATGCAGGTAGGAATATTTCTCTGGACTCCCAGTGGCACATGGAATAAAGTCAGTTTACGCCGCCTTCATAGAGCTGTTGGAGAGGCAGTTGTTCTCTCTTTAACCAAAGTCCAAGTCCTGCAAGACTTGCCATCAGAGCGGATCTTGGCTCCAGAGTCCCATCTCTCCATCGATTAGGGGTCTATAGCACACTTGACAGATAAAATATTATTTCCTAACTTTTCACTATATTTCATGCTCACTTTCCCTCTTTAAAATTTGCTTGTGGAGATTTTGATAACACTCCTTCCCTGGTATATAAATATTAATAAACTAGAGCATGGGGAAAATTGATAACCATTAATGTGGTCTCTTGGCTCTTCTAGTATCTAGCCAATATTAACATGTTTCAATTTAAGTATATCAATTCATAGTTCATGAAAGCTTCTGAAGTGGGATTTCTTTTAGGTTAAGATATTATTAACAGTAACTTTCTGCTCTGGTTACTCCTAACAGAATAAATAATTAAAAATAAAACATCTGTATTTAAGGTTCTGTATAATACTATCTCAAGATTTCTAATTCAGAGCATTTCAGCTGGTCTTTTCTATCTTAGTTTTAAATAGTAAACTGTTACATTTGCTTTAAAATGAGTTTAGAAACCTAATGGAAACTTTCCACAGCATTAACAACTGTTGTGGAATATTACTATTAATAACTAATAGACTATACACATACACATATACAAATACCAAAAAGTGATTGACTTAATGAAAACTACGTAGGTTATCTAGATTTCATTTTGTGGGAGTTCTTTGTTTAGGAAAAGTATTAATGTAAAAACCACTGGATGAAAGGTTGTTAGGGAAGGGAATATTCTCACAAAATGTCCCTTAGATATTTGTAAGAGTACTTAGAAAAAATAAAATGTATCTTTGTAATAAAGAGAGCTAGCAATCACTGCCTTTAGCAGAGTGAACACCAGTAATGGGAGTCAACAATCCAACATTCTGTATCCCTTGATGTGATGCAGTAAGAAATGCACATCACCTGTGTATTATTTTTGCCAAAGTGTTTAATACCGACTCTGATGAAGAAACAGATAAATCTAGAAGGCGGGACTTAAGACAACTTCCTAAGCTTAAAAAAAAAAAGTCTACTTCATGAAAAATAACAAGTAAGGCAGAGTGAATGTTTTAGCATACATTAAAGAGACAAAAAAGGTATAGCATCCAAATGCAGTGCCTGGATCTTGATTAGAACCCCAAGAGAAAAAGAAAGCTGTGATTGACACATTGAGGGCAAATAGAGAAATTTGCATCTGAACTGTATATTAGGTAATAGTAAGTTTTAATTTTCTGAGATGTGGTAATGGTATTGTGCTTAAGTGTAATAAGGGGGAATGTCTTTAATCTCAGGCAGTGGGAATTTAAGGTTGAAGTGTTATATCTGCAACTTACTTTTAAGAGATTCAGGAACAAAGTGATTGTGTAAATACAGAGGAAAGCAAGCGACTAAAATTGGAAAGCAAAATGTGGCAAAATGTTAGTAGTTGGTAAATCTTGGTGAAGAATGCAAATGTTTATTGCTTTATTCTTTCAACTTCTCTGTGGACTTGAAATTTTTTCAAAATTAGAGGTTGGGAGGAAATGAAAAAATAGAATAGCAGTAATAGTTATTGAAACATTTATACTCCATGGGCTTTATTTTCATCTAGTCCTTTGATGAATCTGTTTTATTTTTTTCAATTTGAGGTTTTTGTTGGTATAAATTTTTTCTTGCAATCAATACCATGAAAAAAGTCATAGACTTAATTATAATAAAATGGTTCTTATTCACAGTTGTTCGTTCTTGAAACTTTTAATCTCTCTTCAGAATCCATCTACCGCCGAGGTGCACGCCGCTGGAGGAAGCTTTACTGTGCAAATGGCCACACTTTTCAAGCCAAGCGTTTCAACAGGGTAAACCTTAGTTTGTTGAATGTTGGAGATTTGAGATACCTATTTTTTCCCTATTATGAAAGAAAGGTAGTCTTGTTATTCCCTTTTAAAGGAGTAAGTTTACCTAACATTCCCAGTGTTTGCAGTACACCTGCTTTCTTGAGGTAATTTTTAATAGAATCGCCTTTCACTTTTAATGTTCCTGATTTGATGATTAATTATATGTGTACCCTAGCTATAAGGCAGTTGGATTTTTTCATATAATTCAAGACACCCAGAAAATAAGGCTTATTTTACAAAGCACTTAATATTGTAATTTTAATTTTTACTGTTTAGAAAATAACTGCAAACACTTGTCTAGCTTTTACTCTGTACCAAGAACTTTCCATGCATTTGGCATATATTAATTCACTTAATCCTTAAAACAGCTTCGTGAGATAGGTACTACATATTTCCATTGTACAAACGAAGAACCTGAGGTAGGGGCAGTTAAATAACTTGCTCAAGATAACAAAGCTAGTAAGTGGCAGAGCCAAAATTTGAAAGCACTTTATCTCCAGAAGCCCATGGTTTTAACTATTCTTGAGAACCATGAATCTGTAGACTCCCATTACCATTTTAAAACTAGTTCTAATCCATTAATGTAAATAGAAGCTACCACCGAGGTTCCTAAATTCTTCCTCCCAGTAGCACTGATATTTAAAAAGCTTTGAAATGAAAAGTCACTTTAGGTACTGCTTTTTAAGAGAGCAGGGCTTTGGTTTGACCTCTGAACAGTCTGGAAGATTTATTTTTGCTGGAGAGTCCTTGTATAGCTTTTTCTGCCATGTTTTTTAATCGGCTTTTCCTATTTTTATAACTCTCAACCTAATTGTATGAAGACTGAAAATTCTTGGACTTATAGCAGAAAACAACATAGTCACACATTTCACTAACTCTTTAGAACAAGCTCTCTTTTTATTTTCCCCGACCATCATAGCTTAGGAAAAGTCATGTATGATGGAGAGAACTGAGCTGGAGAAGAAAGCCACTTGTTTACACTGTTTTATGAGAAAACTGTTGGGGAATGAGTATGACTCCCCTAAATTCCGTTGAATTACTCTTTCCAGCGTGCCCACTGTGCCATCTGTACCGACCGAATATGGGGACTCGGACGCCAGGGATATAAGTGCATCAACTGCAAACTCCTGGTTCACAAGAAGTGCCACAAACTTGTCACAATTGAATGTGGGCGCCATTCTTTGCCACCAGTAAGACACAGTTATCTCTTTATTTTCAATAGAGCATTTTTGAGAACACTGCTAAAACAAAGGGCTAAACTAGGAGGGTGTGTTAAGGAATCACAACTCAACAGTGTTGTTACAGAATGTGCGTAAGCATACTTTCAGTCCAGCTCACGTATTGTGAATTTGGGAATTGTCGTTACAAATTTGTTTGTGGGATATAGTAAACTTTTCTGTTTAGCCTGATACAGAATCCTCTGGTCTGAATTAGGATGATGTAGGGAGAGCCGTGTAAGAGATTTTTTTCTCTCTTTAAGCTAAATTCACGAGTTCCATAACCTCTATTATTCTAGTATTGACACCAGGCAGAGATCAGGTGAGAACAGTCGGAGTCCTCACATTCACTATTTAAATTGTCAAATTACTGGGGAGCTTTTGCATTAAAATTTTTATTTTTCACTCTCTGTTTTAAATGCATAATTAAACCATGTTCATTATAGAAAGAAATAGAAAGCACAAATGAATAAAGAAAAATTAAATAAAAATCCCCCATGAAATCTACCATCTAAAGGTAATTTTCATTTGTGTATGCCTTTCCAGAACTTTTTCTGTGCAGATTCATATGCATAAACATTTAAAATGCTTCCATGTGGGTTGCTTTTTGAGACTACCTTATAGAAAGTGGAGTATTTATCAGAAGGCACATATTTGGATGTGTCTTGTTCTTTTACATGCTTTTTGACAAAAACAGTATTATGTATATACTGTTTTCTAACCCATTTTTCTTACTAAACAATGTAATATATTTGGTCATCTTTCTATATTTAGCTATCTATAGCCTTATCATTTTTAGCAAAGTATTTTGTTATATGTTATACCATAATTTTTTAACCTGTTCTTCATGATCAAATAGATGAGTTTTCTAAATTTTCCTATGAAGAAAATCATAATGAACTTTCTGGTAAATAAATCCTTTTATTTCCTCAACAACCCAGAAGTAGAATTGCTGGGTTAAAGAATGTGCATTTTTAAAAAGATCTGGATGCAGCTTTGTAAATTTTCTTCTAGAATGATTATACCGTGTTTATTCATAGTAACTTTTTTTGAACATTGTGAATGTAGGTTATTAGGGGTATCTCTTTGGCATTAGAATTATGTAGCTAGTTCATATAAGCTGAGAAGTGGGTTTGTACAAATTAGAGTGGTGACAATCCAGTCTTAAGGAAAAACAGAAGGCTGAAAATTGTGAACTAATTTCTACAGGTTACTGTTGATAGGTATTTGTGTGCTTATTCTTAGGTGATGGATGACTTGTGTGAGTTTATAAATGTAAAAGAAAAGTGAGACAGAGTTAGTAATTATATTTAGAATGGGTGCTAAACGCGTTGAAAAATTCATGAGCTTATCTTTAAGGCAGTCTTTAGATTATAATGGTAAATTAATACTCCTTCTGAAGTTTATCTTTTTTTGCTGGTATTTATTAAACTTGGGTCCAAGATTAATAAAATAGTAACACGTTGGTTTGAGTTAGCATTATCCTGAGGTTATTGGCAGTAGGTTAAGTCGGTTTCTAGGAGGTATTCCTTATCCTTTTGGGGGTCACTGACACCTTTGAGAAATTGCAGAAAAATAAGAAGCCCACAAAAATATACATACAATTTCAAGAGGTTGATAGACATTTTAAAGCCTCTCTCTGGGCCTCAGCTAAAGAAGTCAAGTGCTAGAGACTTCTGCCAGAGACATAAAGTGAGTGTGTGGAGCTCAAAAGATTAGGCAGGTAGTGTAGAAGAGAAGTCAGAGTACACAGGTGTTTCATTTTAATTTCTACTTGGAGGTCTGAAATTAGTTTTGTGTTTCTTCTATCTGTAAAATGTGACATTACCTCATTTACAGGAGTATTATATGGTTTCATATAATAAGATTAAAAGTAAATTAAATATAGCAATATAACTGTCACTTAAGTTATATTTTTTCAAATTTAAATATTAATATTCTGTATCTTATCAAAGTGATGTTCCTGGATTTGTAGAGATACTGGGATTTAAAAAGAATCCACTGGGTTACTGTTTCTTTGGAAATGTTTTTAGGAACCAATGATGCCAATGGATCAGTCCATGCACGCAGATCACGCCCAGACAGGTGAGACAGATGCTGTCAGGAACCATTGTTCGTTAACAAAGCATCCTTCAGAGACTTCCTAAGATGATTCATTCACCCAAGTTAGAAACATTTCTGTTCTCTCCAAATAAAAGTTAGGTAACCATATTTTGTAGTGGCAGTATTGTCACAATTTTTAACATATGTATATTTGACATTTAAAAAAGACTACTATATAAACTACAACAAATGATTATTTTCTCTAATTTAGATACATTTCTTTCGAGACCCCTTTAAATTTAGCAAACCTCTTCTTTTTCAATAATGAAAACATATTGATTTTTGTGGGTCACATTGACTATGTTAAAGTGACCTTTTTTTTGTTAAAAGCTTTATTATTAGGAGTAGAATGTATGTAAAAGATACAGAGGTACAGTATAAAAAATTCAAAAAAGATCATGTGAGTTCAAATGTCAAATACAAAACCTTACATGTGTACCTAGTAAATTTAAAGAGCAATTAAATGGGACAGAGAAGCCTGATATGGGATGAATCAAGAAGGCAAAGCAAGGAGTTTTTCTGGAAGAACAGCATGCAGTGTCTTGTTCGTAGAAGAAGCTGGTTACATGAAATGTAGGCTTTTGGCTGGGGGACCCAAGTGGCTTCAAGGAATAGAAGCCTAAAGTCCAATTTCTGTCGGTTCTTCCCTTGACCTGTTGTGGTGCAGCAGTTAGGAACACTTTGAGTGTGAAAGAAGCAAGGACCGAAAACCCAGAGACTCTCTACCTCCATGCCTTAGTCATACTAAAGTAATTAAGTAGAGTTTATAGAGTCACCCTTATGGAAGGAATCAATTAATTTGTAAAGAAGAGAAATATTTTTAAAATAGCAAAAATATTTGGTAAAGTCAGTACTTGGCTACTGATTGGTTCTTGCTCTCTTTACCCTCATTCAAGATTAGAGTTTAGCCCTGGCTGCTATACCTCAGTGGATTGAGCATGGGCTGTGAACCAAAGGGTTGCTAGTTCAGTTCCCAGTCAGGGCACATTCCTGGGTTGCAGGCCAGGTCCCCAGTACTTGGTGTGCGAGAGGCAACCACACAATATTTCTCTGCTTCTCTTTCTCCTTCTTTTCCCCTCTAAAAATGAATAAATAAAATCTTAAAAAAAGATTAGGATTTAACTCATATTTACATACACTTTTATTACTAGAAACTTAATTTTAAATGATGAAGACCAGAAATAAAAACTAAAATAAGCAAATGAAGAAAAAACTTTTAAGTCAAACTCAGTTAATGGATGCTGTTTTTCTCTTTTTTATGTTTGGGATTGGGTTTTTAGTAATTCCATATAATCCTTCAAGTCATGAGAGTTTGGACCAAGTCGGTGAAGAAAAGGAGGTAAGTTAGTCTTATTGTGCATTATGCCATTAGTTCTTTACTGAGACCTGACAGTGTAAAAGTATGACAAAATGACTTGCTTAGATTTTAGATCAGGAATGATTTTTTTAATGACTCTAGAGTTTTATTCTGATTTAATCTAATAATTGTCATTGGATTTATTTAAATTAAGAAATGGTCTAGTAGGATAACTTATTTTTATGTTAAGATACCATAATCTAAAAAAATATATATTTAAGAATGATGTTTAGAATGCTTGCAGTATTGTTTAAATATACTTATAGATCCTTCCAGTTTATGGGCTAATTGTTATTTAAGTGTAAATGATTAAGCATCTTAATTGCTACTATTTTTTTCTGACTATTAAACATTTTATCAGTTTTTAAAACAAAGTAAAATTTTAATTACAAATGTTAATTAAAATAACCAAATTTTTGAAAAGAGCTTGCAGTAAAACAGATTTGTCATGCCTCACACCTTTTACTCCTACTCTGACTTCTGAGAGGCACCCCTTTTAGTCATTGCAGTTGGCTCCATAGTGTTTAACCTCTGGTTTTCAATATTGAAACACTATTTCTGGTCGTGAAAGATGTAGTTCCGACTGCCTCATGAATTTTCATTCACTTTTTAATGTTTAACGGGTAATGTTTTATTCTTGGTTACCTTTAAAAAAACCCCAACTTTTTATTATCGAAAATTTCAAATGTAAATAAAAGTGCACAAAATTGTGTAATAAAGCCCCTTTATCCATTACCCAGTAAAAACAATCAGCACTACATGGCCAGCATTGTTTTGTGATTATATTTAAACTAGTTATGGATTTGTAAGTTTAAATCCATCATTTTACTGTTTTCAGTGTCTGACCTATTTATGTTACTTTTCTTGCCTTCTTTTGGGTTAATTATTCATTATTACTTTTTCACCTTTTTTAGCTTGGTTGATATTCTTTTTTTTAACCATTTTTTTCTATTACAGTTGACACTCAATTTTACTTCCATTAGTTTCAGGTGTACGGCATAGTGGTTAGACATTTGTAATTCACAAAGTGCTCCTCCTAAATCTGGTACGCACCTGGCACCAGGCACTATATTCCCTACCCTGTATGTTACATCCCCATGACTGTTTTGCAACTACCAATTGCACTTCTCAATCTCTTCAACTTTTTCACCCAGCTGCCTCCCAACCCCCTTCCCATCTGGCAGCCCTCGGTTTGTTCTCTGCTTCTGTTCTTGTTTATTACTTATATTCATTGGATTCCACATATAAGTGAAAGCATATGGTATTTGTCTTTCTCTGACTTATTCACTTAGCATAATACCTTCTAGGTCCATCCATGCTATCACAAATAGTAAGATTTCATTCTTTTTTATTGCTGAGTAATATTCCATTTAACCCATGTACTACTTCTTTATTTAATCGTTTATTGATGGGCACTTAGGTTGCTTCCATATGTCGCTTATTGTCAGTGATCCTGCAGTGAACATAGGGTTACTACATCTTTTCAAATTAGTGTTTTGGATTTCTTTGGATATATACCCAGAAGTTGAATTACGAGGTCATAATGTAGTTCTATCTTTAATTTTTTCAGAAACTTCCACACTATTTTCCATTGTGGCTGCAACAATTTGCAATCTGACCAGCAGTGCACAAGCATTCCCCTTTCTCCATATCCTTGCCAACACTTGTTTGTTGATTTATTGATGATGGCCATTGTGATAGGTGTGAGATGATAGATGTGGTTTTAACTTGCATTTCTCTGGTGATTAGTGACATTGAGCATCTTTTCATATGTCTATTGGCCTTCTGTATGTCTTCTTTGTAGAAATGTCTATTTAGGTCCTCTGCCCATTTTTTAATTGCTTTTTTGGTGTTTGTTGTATGAATTCTTTATAAATTTTAGGTATTAACCCTTTATTGGATATATCATTGGTGAATAGTCTCCCACTTGATAGGTTGTCTTTTTGTTTTGTTGATGGTTTCCTTTGCTGTGCAAAAACTTTTTAGTTTGATGTAGTCCCATGTGTTTACTTTTTCTTTCGTTTCCCTTGCCTGAGGAGATGTCAACAAAAACATTACTAAGAGTAATGTCATACAGTTTACTGCCTGTGTATTCTTCTAGGAATTTTATGGTTTTAGGTCTTACATTGAAGTCTAAATTATTTTGAATTATTCGTTTTAAAATTTTTTTTAAAGATTATGTTTATTTATTTTTAGAGAAAGGGGAAGAGAGGTATAGAAACATTGCTCAGTTGCCTCTCTGTGCCCCCAACTGGGGACCTAGTCTGCAACCCAGGCATGTGCCCTGACTGGGAATCAATCCAGCGACCTTTCAGTTTTGCAGGCCAGCACTCAGTCCACTGAGCGACACCAGCCAGGGCATGAATTAGTCTTACACGTGGTGTAAGAAGGTGGTCTAGTTTCATTTTTATTGTATGTTTCTGTCCAATTTTCTCAGCACGATAACCACCAACTTTACTCTTTCTCAAGATAGCTTTGGCTATTGAGGGGTCTTTTGTGGTTCCATATAGATTTTTGGATTATTTATTCTAGTTCCATGAAAAATTCCATTGGTATTTTGATAGGGTTTGCAGTGAATGTATAGATTGCTTGGGATGGTATGAACATTCTAGTGATGTTAATTCTTCCTCTTCATGAGCACAGTATATGCTTCCATTTATTTGTATCTTCTTCAGTGTCTTGTAATTTTCCAAGTACAGGTCTTTTATCTCCTTGGTTAAATTCTTAGGTAATTTTTTTGATGCAGTTGTAGATGAGATTTTCTTAATTTCTCTTTCTGATTGTTTATTATGATGTATAAAAATGAAACTGTTTTCCTAATTTTGTATCCTGCTACTTTACTGAAATCACTTATCAGTTCTAATAGTGTTTTGGTGGAATCTTTAGGATTCTTTATATATAGTATGTCACCTGCAAATAATGGTAGTTTTACCTCTTCCTTTCCAATTTGGATGCTTTTTTCCCCTTGTCTGAGTGCTATAGCTAGGACTTCCAGTACTATGTTGAGTAAAAGTTGTGAAAGTGGACATCTCTGTCTTGTTCCTGATCTTAAGGGAAAAGCTTTTAGCTTTTCACCATTGAGTATGATGTTAGCTATGATTTGTCATATATGATCTTTATTATGTTGAGGTATCTTTCCTCTACCCCCACTTTACTGGAAGTTTTTATCATGAATGAATGCTTTTTGTGCATCTGTGGATATGATTATATGATTTTTTGGTCCATTTGTTTATGTGGTGTACCATGTTAATTGATTTGCAGATACTGAACCAAACTTGCATCCCAGGAATAAATCCTGCTTGATCAAAGTGTATGACCTTTTAATATATCGCTGAATTCAGTTTGCTAATATTTTGTTGAGGATTTTTGAATCCATGTTTATCAGGGATATTGGCCAGTGATTTTCTTTTTTGTAGTGTCTTTGTCAGATTTTGGAACCAGGATAATGCTGGCCTCATAGCTCAAGTTTGGGATACGTCCTCTCTTGAATTTTTGGAGTAGTTTAAAAGGATAGGTGTTAATTCTTTGAATGTTTGGCATGATTTACCTGTAAAGCCATCCAGTCCAGGGTTTTTATTTTTTGAGAGTCCTTTGATTACTGATTTGATTTCATTAGTAGTTATTGGTCTGTTTAGATGTTCTGTTTCTTCTTGACTCAGTTTAGGAAGAGTGTACATTTCTAGGAATTTATCCATTTCTTCCAGGTTGTACAATTGAATTTGTTGGCATATAATTGTTTATAGATTATATATGAATGTACAATTATGTTCTTATAATTATTTGTATTTCTGTGGTGTCAGTCATCACTTCTTTTATTTCTGATTTTATTTATTTCAGTCCTCTTTCTTTTTGACTTGAGTCTGGTCAAAAATTTATCAGTTTATCTTTTCAAAGAATGAGCTTTTGTTTTCACTAATATTTTGTATTTTTTTTAGACTCTGTTTCATTTATTTTCACTTTGATCTTTATTATTTTCTTCCTTCTACTGCCTTTGGACTTCATGTTTTTTTTTCCTAGTTCCTAGAGTTGTAAGATTAGATTGTGTAACTGAGATTTTTCTTGTTTCTTGAGATAGGCTTGCATTGCTATGAATTTCCCTCTTACAACTGCTTTCACAGTTGTGATGCTGTCGGGATATTGTGTTTTCATTTGCATTTGTCACAAGATATCTTTTGATTTCTTCCTTGATTTCATTGTTAACCCATTTATTGTTTAGCAGCATGTTATTTAGACTCTTATGTTTTTCAGTTATCTTTTTATAGTTGATATTAGTTTTCATTTGTTGTTGGAGAAGATGCTTAATATCATTTTGTACTTCTTAAATTTATGGAGACTTGTTTTGTAGTGTAAGATGTGGTCTGTCCTAGAAATTGTTCTGTGTGTGCTTGAAAAGAATGTATATTCTGTGAAATGCTCTAGAAATATAAATTAAATTCATCCAGTCTAATAAGTTATTTAAGGTTGCTGTTTGCTCCTTGATTTTCTGTCTGGACTCTCTATCCATTGACGTCAGTGAGGAGTTCAAGTTCCCCACAATTACTGTATTACTGTCAATCTGACCCTTTATGCCCATGAATATTTGCTTTATGAATTCAGGTGCTCTTTCATTCAGTGCATGAGTATTTATAAGGGTGATATCCTCTTGTTAGGTTGATCCCTTTATTATTATGTAGTGTCCTTCTTTGTCTTTGGTTATGGCCTTTGTTTTAAAGTTTATTTTATCTGATAGGTTTATCTCTAGGTTTTATTTTTGTTTGCATTTGTATGAAATATCTTTCCCACCCCTTTATGTTTATTTAGTCTGTGTGTGCCTTTTGATCTGAAATGGGTCTCTTAGACGGCATATGTATGGGTCTTGTTTTCTGATCCATTCAGCCACCCTTTGGTTGGAGCATTTAATCCATTTACATTTAAAATAATTGTTGATAGGTATATAGTTATTGTCATTTTTTAATTCATGTTTGTTTTTTCTTTTCTTATTCTGGAAGAAGTCCCTTTAACATTTCTTGAAATACTGGTTTGGTAGTGATGAATTCCTTTAGCTTTTCCTTGTCTGGGAAGCTCTTTGTCTCTCCTTCAATTGGTAATCTTGATTGTAGGCCCTCACTTTTCATCACTTTTAATATTTCTTGCCAGCCCCTTCTGGTCTATAAAGTTTTTGTTGAGAAATCAGCTGACAGTCTCATGATAGCTTCCTTGTAGGTAACTGACGGCTTTCCTCTTGCTACTTTTCTCCTGCTGCTTTTAAGAGTTTCTCTTTGTTTTCAACCTTTGGCATCTTAATTATGATGTGTCTTGGTGTGGGCTTCTTTGGGTTCATCTTGTTGGAAACTCTCTACTCTCTGTGCTTCCTGGAGTGGTATGTCTATTTCTTTCACCTGGTTGAAGTTTTCTGTCATTATTTTATCAAGTATGTTTTCAATCCATGCTCACTCTCTTCTCCTTGGTACCCCTATGATATGAATGTTTGTATGCTTGATGTTGTCCCAGAAGCCCCTTAAACTTTCTTCATTTAAAAAAATCTTTTCTTTTTGCTGCTCTGATTGGGTGTTTTCCACTGCTTTGTCTTCCAAGTCACTGATACGATCCTCTGCTTCATCTAATCTGTTGATTCCTTCTATGATAGTCTTGATTTCAGCTACTGAATTCTTCATTTCTGACTTTTTTATGGTATCTGTGTCCTTTTTTATGTTTACCACCTCTTTGTTGAAGTTTTCACTGAGTTGATCTTCTTCCCATAAGTTCATTGAACATTCTTATAACCAGTGTTTTGAAATTTGTATCTGGTAAATTGCTTGCCTCCATTTGATTTAGTTCTTTTTATATAGTTTTCTCCTGTATTTTCATTTGGGACATGTTTCTTTGTCTCGTCATCTTTGGCTGCCTCTCTGTGTTTGCTTCTGTGTATTAAATGGATCTTCTATATCTCCCAGACTTGGCAGGGTGGCCTTATGTAGTAGGTGTTCCATGGAACACAGTGACATAGTCGCCCTGGTCACCTGACCCCAGTGCTCCAGGAGTGTCCCTTGTGTGGATTGTGTGTGCCGTTCTGTTGTAGTTAAGCCTTGGTTGCTGTGTGTTTGTCAGTGGATGGGGCCAATCCTCTGCCGACTGGATGTGAGGACTGGCCACAACCACAGTGAGATTCGCCCCAGCGGGGCTCTGGTACCTGCCAAGGCTACCCTCTATGTGTGCCATTTGTGGAGCTAATTGAGTGGTGCTCTGTTAGGCTGGCCACCAGAATGTTGGTTCTGGGGCCTCTTGGGAGGAGCTTTGGTGCAGGCGGAGGCCACCTGCTGCCTATGCTCAGCCCAGGGACACTTGATAGGAGATACAAAGTCATTTGAGTTTGACAAGGTACATGTGTTGGGCCCAGAGGTCTGCGGAAGGGGCCAAGGTGTAAGTCATGGTCGGCTCCCACCAGCACCAGGCCTGAGGCCACTCAGCAAAGGCACAGGGCATACCAAGGCTAGCCACCACCTACCTGGGGTCTGCAGATCTTGGGGAGTTTTTAAGAAAGCTCTCAGCAGAGGCTGAGGTGGCCTGTGAGGCGCAGCCAAGGCAGTGTGCAATTGGGTGGAAAGGGGTTTCAGGAAGTCACCAGGGTGGAGCTAGCAGTGTTCCCCAGGTTAACGCAGATTTGATTTGGCACCCACCTGCCCCTGTAGGCTGTATAAGGAGAGGGGTCAACACAGGCACTGGTGGCCCTCACCCCAAAAGCACACAGTTCAGTTTCTTTCCATATGACTCTGGTACCTTTTGAGCTGCTGGCCCTTCACTGAAGCTCGGGGTGAGTGCCTGGAATCAGTTGAGTCTGTGCATGAGCCTTTAAAAGGACCACTGTGTTTCTAGCAGCCTTCTGTCTGACCTGGAAGGAATCCCCACAGAGCTGGGTGTGGTAGGGTCTTGGAGTCGCCAGGGTTGAGTGATGTTTACCTGGTTAATGCAGATTCACATTTGGCACGTGACTGCCACTGTAGGTTGTATGAAGGGAGGGCTCAGTGGCAGCCCTTGCCTTGAAATCACACAACTCATTCTCTCCCTGTCTGTCTCTGGTGCCTTTCCAGCCGCTCTGAGTGCCCGTGAGCAAGTGAGTCTGTGTGTGGGCCCCGATACAAGGATGCCTAGGTTCCCAGCCATGCTCCATCTCACCATACTGGGACGGAGTCTTTGCTGGTCTTCACAGCCAGCTGTTACAGGGAAGAATTGATTTCCAGGCAGTGGATTCCTGGGGGAGGGAGCCGGTATGGGGGCTGGGACCCCTCACTCCCAAGTGGGACCTCTGCTGCGGGGATATCCCTCCTGATTCTCAACTGCCACATGTGGGTGTGGAACCAGCCTGTTTCGCATCTCTGCCTCCCCTACAGGCCTTGATGTGGCCTCTTCTTTATGTTCTTAGTTATTGGAGCTCCATTCACCTAGTCTTCAGGTAGACTGCTCTGTAATTCAGTTGTGATTTTAGTGTGGTCACAGGAGGAGGCAAGCTCAGCGCTGACCTGCCGCAGCATTTTGACCAGAACCCTTTCGTGTGACCTTCTTTTGCTGTTCTATTACTCATTGTTCTAGAGATTGCATTTATATCCTTAACTTATTTAAATTCACTAAAAATCATTAGTTATACTTTTCCCACTTCCCATGACATGCAAGGACCTTAGAACACTAAATTTACTCTCCCTTCCTTCCTTTGGTGCTGTATTTGTCTTATTTTAAAATTCTCTGTGTGTGTATGAATTAGTGTTTTTAAGCAGTCTATCCTTATCCAGTCTGTTTAGGTTTATCTACATTTTATTATCTTTTTCTGCATTCCTTCTTGCGTGTCTATCCTCCATATGAGATTGTCCTTCTTCTTGACGAACTCAGTGTTTCCTTCAGTGAGAGCTGGCCAGTGATGGATTTCCTTATTTTGTGTTTGAAAAGGTTTTTGTTTTACTTTTCTTTTGAGGGCTCTTTTTGCAGAACATAGAGTAGTAGGCTAACGGGGG